>UXUI01007191.1:12617-24434 GCA_900576705.1 Enterobius vermicularis | reverse complement strand
CTAAAACTCTAGCGAGTTTTCTTTTTATTTCATTCTTCTACAAAATCCCGACATTGCAGATATCTGTACACTCCTCTAACACAGCCAAACTATTCCTGTTGCATTCTGCATCTTCAACTCTTGCAAGGTTCGACCTTTATACTACATTTGAAACATTGCAGTCAAGCTGGTCATTCGAGAAGAAAGTTCAAATTTTTCGCAAAACATAAAAATTAAAATATAATGATCAAGATTAACACTCGCAACTCTCAAAAAACAGCATGATGTAACTGAAGACCAAAATTATTTGAAAAATAAGTTAGAGGAGGCACTCTCGAATCCGAGTTACATAACTGTCCCTAAAGCGAGAATAAGAAGCAAAAAATTTTCAAGAACCTCAAAAATAATCATTCGTTGCCTTCATCTTCTGTAAGGCAAACAAAAGTTTGCTTCAAGCACTTCCTGCTGCTTACTACAATTTACACCTAAGGGTTCAGGAAACACCAAGTCATCTTCAAAATAAGGTGCTTGGGAAACTTAACGGTCAATGTCCGATGTCGCCCTGTCCTAGGCCAAAAACTTCAATTAAGTGGCTGCTATCAGGCATCGGTTTACTTCCAAAAAATGTACTTTTCTTAGCTACCTTTCTCATCAGCACTTCTTGACTTTCCAGAGCTACTTAATAATCTGTTCTCTTTCTGCGTTTCATATACAAGCAAATACTACCGGGTTTCTACTGCATAATAAATGCCTAAATTTCTTCCATTTATAGTTCTCATACTTCCCATAGGCAAATGAATGTTTCTGTTCAGACTTCCAGTCTCACAAATTCCAGTCATTACCCAGTTTTCATTCCGGTGTTCTGGTTTTAAAAGTGCTTTTATAACCCTAAAAAATCTAAGAGAGCAGAACATGCCATAATTATATATGCATAGTTGTGATTAAGTTGGTATTTATACACTTCGTGGGTTTAGAAAGAACATATAGAAATTATTTGACAAATTTTAACAACTGAAATGAGTGTGCTGAAGTAGTCTATCATTATGAAGCACAGAAATAAATGTGAACAGCAAGAAGGAAAGTGTCAATGCTTTTGATGCATTTCTCAAAGCATATAAGTATTCAGAAATTTTTTGACGAAACTTAACTATTCTTCTAGTTCCAGGTCTAAGCAGAAAACCTGATAACGCAACTGCAGCAGTGATAAAATGGTATTTGCAGCAGGAAGTTTAAAGAATCACAGGTGGTGTTAAGTGATGAATCTAATGGATGCATTGAGTTCCCATTAATTCAAGAAACAAACTTGACTGCCGAAGAATTCAACACAGTTACTGCTGATTATGTGCTCGGTTTCTAAAAACAACTGTTGTGGCTTCAACTTTTAAAGTTGTGTTGAATGGCGGCCGATATTTATCAGTGTGCACCGAACTTTACACTTAACAGTGTTTAAGCGCGTTTTTTTTCTCCGTTACTTCGCTGAATTGGCTCAGTGTCAATTCCTTTAATTTTGGTTTAGCCCCTTTAAATAAGGTTGCCTAGTGCATAGTGTTAGTCGTTAGTGAGGTCCCGTCTTTCCGTAACTGTATAATTGCTTAAATTTCTTGGATAACTGTTTGTTTCCTACACTGTTGATTAGTCGAATAGGTGCATGCGGAAATTTGTATAGCGTTTGAAGGACACTTTCCTCAAATCCAAAACGTACGCTTTAGATTTTCAAAATACCACTTCTTTTTTTCATAATGTGCTTTTTTTAACAGCTTCTTCATGGACTAATGCGGATGGTTGTATCATCAGTTGTGGCGTGTAACAAAAGTCCAGATGTTGAAACTCGGTGAACAATGGACAACATTTGACGCAAACAGTGTGCCTTCTACTGTCTTTTATGATAATGGCAATCAGAAGGTGATCATATTAATGACTTGGTTTATATTTTTTTTGTATTGTCGCTCACTGCAAACAGGATCAGTTACCTAGAGAAAAAAGATTTATTGTTGCTGTTCGATATGGAAGTTTTTCCTGGCACTTTCCATGAATTCCGAAATTCTTTATATTTGAGCTCCATAGAATCTCGATTTCAGATATGTGCAATTAGCGAAACTGGAGGCAAAGATGTAATTGTCAAAGGATTTAAATCTGAAGATGACTTAACCTTCTGGTAACTCTTACAAAAATATGTCAATTTAAGATTTTCCGGATTTGTTTTTGCCGGCAGATGTAATGATGATTTTGTGTGACTTAGACAATTGATGTTTCAGCATTAACGACAGCGGGAAAGTCAAAGTGATTAAACTTTCAAATGATGGTCGTCTAATCAGTATACAGCGGGAAACTTCGCAAATTGTATGTCTGCTGAATTGAAGCGTTTTGGACTGTGTCTCTTTATCTGTTATTCAGATTTTTTCAGGAGTTTATTTGCTTTTCTCCTACGGGTGATGGAACTGTTACAGGAACCTTTTCGCAATCGCCAAAACTCCGTACAGCACGAGTAGTAGGCTTAGAATGGATTTCGAACAATCAGATTCTTTTTGTTACTAATCAAGTAAGTTGTTAATGAATTATTTGTAAATTTTGACCTTGCTTCACAGTTAATCAAAGAAATTACAGGGTTTGGAGTTGTACTTAATTAACCCCACTAAAAAGAATGCAAAGCTTTTAAAAACCTGCAACATTTCTCTCTATTGGACTGTATATTACGTAAGTGTTTTTCTTTGTTTTGCTGTAAGGTTTTTCATCCTCAACTTTATATTTGGGTAATGGCTTCTCATTTCTTTTTCTTGAGCTGCAGTCTCCTTCGTCATATTCTCCTTTCCATTCCTTGTCCATTTGGCCGTCCATATTTCACTTTTTGATATTTAACTGGTTTCAGTGAGATGCAAAAAAGTTTTTTACTGCGATTGAAGCATCCTTAAACTGTTTACGGTATCTGGAGATTCAAATTTCATCTCATGAATGTTTAGGGTTAGGGCCCTTTGCGATTTTTAGAAGTATGATGTTTATTTTTTTGAAAAATAGTGGTCTTATTCTTCCTATGTAATTTTTCTTTTCTAGATATTCCTATTATTAGATAATTAAAAAATAAACAGAGTTTGTAGGTTTTGTAGAGGTAATCTGTTTATGTAAATCCGAAACTGATTTTATGAATAACGCTGCTGGCATTCTCTTAATGGTTTTGAAAACGTAGAGGATTTTGGAGGTAGCGGTGAACTACCGTGTAAGTCACAAAACTCTAAACATTGTTGGTGATATTAATTGGTTTTTAGGCCAAATCTCAGCTCTTAATCGTTTCAAGTGGTGTGTCTGGGTCACGTTTTACACCGTTTTTGGTCCAGGTTTCTCCTCTTCATTTCAACTTTACTCTCCGACTATTTTGGTGAACTCAGTAACCAACCTTTTAGAGCAACAATATCTATCGGCTGGAAGAATTTGATGTCGACTTTGGTTGCTCGAATGCAAAATCTATTCTTTCCAAACGCGACGTTTCGGTTGCTTCGATGTTGGTTTTCTTATTTTTTACTTTAACCTGCTAATAAATTTGAGATTACTTTTTCAAAACAATTTTTTGCATTGTTTCTGCAATTTCTTTTAAGGAATAGTTGATTTTTCAGCTAACGAAAGATGGCTCCTGTAAGCTGATTTTATTTACAGATATGGCGTATTATACGTTATGGTATTTCGTTATAGTATGAGGGACTCAAGCGTTTTAGATGTATCTATGTACAAAGTTGCCGGTGATAACGGTGAAAAATCGAGCCTAGCTCACACCTTATCTCTCGGCTTGACAGGTCCCTTTGCAATACACGTTGTAGATAACGTAATTATTGTCCATCATCAGGTAACTGTCATTATCGCAACGGACAGGATTTTATTTTCAAAGCATGAAATTAAACAGTGCTCATGAAGTTTTTGTGTTTTAATTTTTTTAACAGAGGGTTTTTTCTTGAGTTATCATCTTTCAATTTTTGTTCCCTTAAAAATAATTATTTTTTAATTGTAGATATGATTTTCACAGCAGTATTGTGTAACAGTTTTCAGGTATCCAGCACTTCTCTGCTTTTTGACATTCGTTTACAAGAAGGTATAACATCAGGGGTTTGCAGCCACAAACCGTTTGCTGCCGTTTCACTTTCGCTGACTCAGAGTTTGAAAAATGGCTACGCAAGTGAGATTCCTCTGTACAGTCCCTGTTGGGTCATGTTTCCGCAAAATATTGTCATTGATACCAGCGCTGGCTTATTCGCATCCATTTCTTTACATCCAGAAGAGAGCGAAATTTTTATAAAAGATCAGGTCAATTTTCTGTTTTTAGCAATTTTTCAACAAAAAATATAGTACAGTTTTGATTGTAATGATAGAATATTCAAATTTTCTTTTGAAATGTTAATAACAGTATAGATTCTCTTTTGCTATCTATAAAGCTGCTTATAAAGTTATTGGTGCAGCCAGTGAGGGTCGTTGAAAAAGTAGGATATGTTTACATTGTTTCTCGAGTAATTTTTTTTTGTTTAAGTTGATATATCTTCACTTTTTGTTCAATCGTTCTGGAACAAAGTCCCTGTTTTTGAAACGTCTCCACTCTTTGCTTATCGCGAAAGCGCTGTCACTAAAGGAAGTCGGAACGGTTTTTTCATGGGTATTTAGCTCTTTCGCCAATACACAGTGCAATAATAAAAGTAATGGTAAGTTTTAAAGAATGTGCGAGTGGTGTGGTTGGGGTAAAACTATATTTTTTTTCTGTATGAACAGTAATGTATTTGTGAAGTTGTGCCGCTCGGTGTAATGTTTTTTTAGAAAGTGGTACGAAGTACGCATTAGTTGCTGAACTGTACGAGCCTTTGTTGGTCGACCAGAACGATCTGGTTGGGGTCGTTTTTCTACCTGCTGTTGAAACTAGCTCGTCTAATAAACCATTTCTGATGCATTGTATGCTTCAGTACCTTCAAGGGTTGCAAGAGAACAATATTGACGTTTTGGTAGGGATATTAAAGCACTGATTTCTAACTTATAATTTTGTTAATTTTTTCTTCTAATAAATTTTTATTTGGATAAAGTTATTTCCCTTATTTTTATTCCGATTTAGCCGTTCTTTTTGAATGAAGTATTGGTACCAACAATAGTCTCTTCTAGCGAATTTAACTGTCTTCAACAGCTGTTGCAGTATCGAGTCATTCCTGATGCTAAACAACTGGTAATTTTTATCACCTTCTCTGTATTTTTCTTAATAGATGAAAGTAGAGATTTCCTCTCCATTTAAGTTCCATTTTTTGTTTATTTATTTAGTCGTTTTTTTGAATTGCAGGCGTTTTTTCTTCTTTCACATGAAGCAAAGCACGCTCCTTTGATACAGCTCGCTGTTGACATGCTCGCAAGGCTAGGAACTGCAGCTGAAGAAATCGTTGAAGTGCTTTTAAGCAAGGGGCATGTTGTAGAAGCCATCAGGTACTACTTAACTTTATATGTTGCCTTTTTCAGTACCAGTACCTCATTTGTTATTACAGACCTTAGATGTTGAAGCTCATGTAGTACTACTCCTTGCTTTTCGTTATTCACTGAACTTTATTGGTATAAATAATTTTGTTAACTTTTATTCACATTTTTAACACATTTCAGTAGCTGGTAAGAGTTCTAATTGGTAATATAATAGGTGAATCACAACAGATAATTGCACATTTGACGTACTTGGAACGAGAACTCAACAAAAATATTTAACTATCATTTAAGACCAGCTATATGTATATGTTTGTACACGTACAAATTTATCTATTATTTGTAACTCTCAGGGCTAGTACTTTTTTGTTTTTGAACTAGATAATGGTGCCACTTTTTCTGGTAATCATTTTGCTAATTTTTCTGAATCGGAAACGACATTCAGGTATCTTGAGGCAACTTCATCCATTGACAGAGTTAGCTGTCTAAAATTATTGGAATGTGCTTGGAAAGGAAACCGCCAGGTTCAATATGCAGTGTTTACTTATTTCCAGAAACTTGTAAAGCTACGTAATCATAACCTTCTCAACAGTAAGTCTAGTTTCAGGAGCCATCTATCACCTGTGAATCTACCCTTGTAAAATTTGGGACTGATTATTAGCTTTTCTTTTTTTTCTTTTTGTAAAAGTCATTGAGCTATTTTTTCTTGTTATTCTCTTGTGTAAGAAGGTTTCGCATTTTAGGCTTTGATTTATTCAAGTATTTTGAAGTTACCTGCAAATGGTTTTTTCAGTAGAGCAGTATGATCATTACGTCCGTCTATTCAATAATCTCTTTGGTAAGGAAGAGATAGAAGAAGCTAAACACGCCTCTCAGTTTGCTGTTTTGCCGCGTGAAAATAAGTTTCAAAACAAAGTATTGTAAAGTTTGATAAACTGTTTGTAAAATACTGTGTATTTAGTTTACTGTGTTATTTATAGTGAGACGACATATATTTAACTTTGAAGTTCTTTCATCAGCCTTTACTTATGATGTTGATTTGTCTTTCTTTTGCGGGAGTACCTCTCTTGCTTTTATGTTTTTGAAACCAGACATTGCAGCATTTCCAAATTGAAACACGAAAATTTATTTTTTTCTAAATTAATCAAGTGATCTTACTGTGGTTTCAGTTGTCGAGTTGTCAATAAAAAGTTGAATCTTTTTTTCTCAGCATTTCACAACCCGGTTAAGTTTTAGTGGACCTGTGTCAATTTCAGCGACCTGTAGAATGAACCACTTCATTTTAGTGAAGTGATAAGTTATTATAGTCGTCGGGAAGCCATCTGCTTAAAAGGGCGAGGTACGACCTCTCGCAGTCTCGCTCCACCGTGCTGTACAGCTTTTTGAGGCACTCAAGCGGAAAGAAGAACCGATGTCACCATTAGTACAGTAGCGGACGAGGCATCGTAGGCTATTTATGGGGAATTACCTTCACTCTACAAACACTCATTGCCTTCATTTGTTGTTTTCCAACTATCGAATTTTAGTCGTATTTTTTGTCCAGAAAGGGAAAAATTCTTTACTGGGCACCCAAGAAACATTCTCACCACAAATAAGAACAAGTTCAAGATAACATTTTGCCACCTTGCCTTTCCGGCGACAACGTCTCTAAAGCAAAGTTATCACAGAAAACAATATACACGTCATCAGCACTTTGTAGGGACTCAAGTTGCATCAGTTAAAACAGTGAAGAAATTTATGGATACGACAAAAAATAAAAAAAAGCAGTGAGAAGGTATATATACAAATAATTCTGGGTTCTTAAGACAACCAAACAGCTAGTACATTGGAAAAATTATAGTTTCAACAGCTTATGCATCAAGCAAACTAAAAGTGTTCAACATAGCAAGCTTCAAACAGCAGACTTTGTAAAAGTTAGAAATATAGTCACCCATACTTTTGACTGTCAGAAGGGGTGAAAGAAATCCATGGCCTTTGCGAAGGTTGTGACTAAGATTTCCAACAGAAAGCTAATCAATATTTAAAAAAAAGACGGTAACCGTCAAATTTGAAGGCGAGTCTATATCTATCAAGCCACTACAGTATGTTTATTGAAAACTTTAAGTAGTGCCTGTAAAATTGCCGGAAATTTGGATGATGCATCAAATTAAGAAATAAATCTTAAAATTTAAACAAATTCCCCTTGAAAAAACAATTTCTAAAAATGCCACCGATACATTAGATACATATACTACACTTAGTTTCAATAAATAAACGAAAAACGAACAATTTCTAGCTCTATGGAGGAGAAACCAAGGTGTCAATATGGGGTGAAGAACCAACAATAAATCGTATATTACCTCGCTGTTCACTCTTTGCTTTAAGCAAACTAATAATAACTTCTGGCCCTTTTTTTTCTGCTTCTTGAAGTGGACTTTGTCCATTACGGTCAGTTAATGTAGTGTCAGCACCGTGATCCAGAAGGAAAGAAACGCATTCAGTGTTTTTTTTAGCAACAGCCTAAGAAACGAAGAGTTAAGAGCGACACTACGAGACATTAAACAGAAGAATTTCAAAGAAAACTTTTCTATTCCTAGGAACAAAATTCAAAGAGTGAAGACGACAGTTTATTGACATACTACATGCAATGGCGATCGGCCATCATAATCAACGTAATTCAAGTCAGCACCAGCAGCGATCCAAGAATCCAAAGCTTCAATATCGCCTTTACTAGCTAAATAACATAACTGGGTACCTAAAACAAATGTTCAAGCAAGATGAAGATACTAAAGAATTAGCAAGAAAAGATTTTATAATCACCGACGACTGCAGTGAAAAAGCTGTACTTTGCCCACTTAAAAAGTATGTAGTATGTGGCAAAACAATGTTAATTTGGTATTGAAAAAGAAACCACTTAATAATCTACCATTCTACCACCAATTCCTCACCTATTTCGGTGGCAGTTAACGAAATAGCTCCTCCTGCTCTCCGCAGTTCTGCGATGCAATCAAGCCTGTTTCCACGAACAGCACACATCAAAGGGTTCTCACCACGATGATCTCTGTTAATAAAAGAAGTTCCCGCTAAGAACAAGCTTTGGATGAAAAGGTTCAATTCTAGTGTCTACAACTATCAATAAATATATTTATGATTGAACTTATCAATCCCGAAACTGTCACTGACCGAGCATCGACATCTGCTCCATTTTCTATAAAGTACTTTAAAAGCTCAATATGTCCCAAACTTGCTGCAACATGAAGAGGTGTTCGCCCATTGTAATCAGGTATCGAGGGTTTGGCACCATACTGAGCTAAGATTCCAACTAAGTTCAGATCGTTAGTTCGCGCAGCATAACAAAGTAATGTAGGAAATAAACTATTGCTCAACTTCTTGACTTCTTTGGATGAATCCAGATGCAAGAACTTCGCCAACCTTGGGACTGAAAATTCCATTAAATTAGCTACATTACGAAGCCGCCAGTATTAACAACTTCAGAACTCTAGAAACTTAAGATTTTTAAAGGGAACGCTAACTTTAAGACTCCAAGGGGTTTGAAAGCATACGCACCAACTTATACCTAACAATTTCCCATTGGAACTAAACTTAAATATTACCGAACAGTTTTTCGTTGAGAATGTAAAAGACCTTAAATTTTGCTTTAAAAAGAATGAGGCGGAGGTTTACGATTGTCCTCACCGCCTTAACAACAGGCTGCCTAGCAAAATTCCGACATCATTATCTCAGCATTCCTAAAACGCTTATTTGAGAAGAAAAAGTCACAGTGAAATTACCGAAGGCGTCTCAAAGATAAAAAACTTACTAACATCAGGGAATTGCAATGAATGCTTGTAAACAGTAATTTCTCCTCGTAAACTTTCCTGCATCATCTGTCTCTTTTTTTCTATATCCCAGTCTTTAGAGAGCACGTATGACAGCTTCGTCAACGCGGCCTCTGGAGTCATATCGGACCCAGGAATGACTCCAATGTCATACAAGATCTAAAAACACATCCAAAATAATTATCAGTTTACAGCAGCGAAAAATTCAGAAGATCATCTGTAGGATATTATCAGTGCGTTCAAAATCTTAGAAAAAGACGATCCCGATAATTGCTACCTACCTTTCCAGTAAGATATTGCACATCAACCTGCCCTTTCAAGCACTGTGTACAATTGATGATTATACAGCCTCGATCGATTGCTTTTTTGATTTCAGCAATGATATCTTCTCTTTTTGACGGCATATTTCCAGCACCGAAACTTTGCAATACCACACCCTGTGTTGGAGGTTGCAAAACTGCTCGGACCTATAGCACACTAATTATAGCAGTTCTTAATAAAGATAATAAATTTAATGTAAAATGTACTTTAAAGTCTTCAAGCAATTGAATTCCGAAAGAAACGTACAGAATTAATTGAAATTGAAGGGAATATCCGCAAAAGACCAACGTTCCTACACAACTTATCAAATACGGTGAATGGTGCTGCCGAAGCAGGCCGAATAATTGCATCATAATTCACTAAAAAGTATGATAAAAAATTTGCAGACCCTCTGGACAGGAAATTAATTCAAGTCTTGAAAGTGGTTTTGAACCCTTACTTCTGTAACTACAATAAAATAAACTCTACTTTATCAAGAGAGTTTGACAGCAAATAATAAACAAGGCAAGAAGTTCTCAATACCGTTGATACTGATATCCATGGTAGCGAGTGGCGACATGTTTGGGCTATTAAATGCTTCGAGTCCAGAAGCATCTACTTTTCGGGTCCGATTTCCTCTCAACAGACGATTGTTAAAATAAACACATACTTCTGGAATATCATAATTCCCTGCAACCATCAATGCCCCAACCAAATTTTCACGGCCGTCTGATCTAACTTCGCAAACCGGGATCTGAATGAATCTTAGTGTGTCAAAAATCAAGTTTATTTTAAGTGCCAGTGCCGTTACATCAAAAAACTATATGCAACAGTTACTTGAGCTCCCGTGATAACAATAGGTTTCCCCAAATTTTCAAGCATAAATGATAGAGCAGATGCTGTATAAGCCAATGTGTCGGTGCCATGAAGAACAACGAACCCATCATAATGGTTATAGGCCTTTTTGATATCTGTCCCGATACGAATCCAGTCGTCAAATGTCATATCAGATGAATCTAATAAGGGGTCGTATTCCAAAACCTGGAAGAATGGTGTAATTCGCATGAAACATTAACCCACAGCAACATTTTGAGTTACATCAAAAGTGCATCACAATAAGGCATATTAAGATGACAACATGGCCTAACCTTCAAAACTATTTGTAACTATAAAATCTAAAACAGACAAAGTGCAACAGTTCTCCTCTCTCCCAGCACCTTGACAATAAGTGGCTGATAAAACACAAATCCAAAAACATCCTATAAAGTGTGGATCCTTACCCAATATACTATCCTCTTTTTAATGTCACGGACTGGGGGCAAACAGAACGGTTTCACTTTAGCATCACCATAATTTTTCTTGATATAATCAACGTCATTTAAGGGAGGCAGCTGACGGATTGCTTCTGGCAAATAGTACGCTACTGGCGCGTACACTAAAAATTTGTTCTTTAAAGACCGTATTATAGTAAAAACTTGAAACTACTATAAAATTTTAGTAAGAAATTATTACACCACAAACAACTCTGTTCATATAAATTATGATAGAAGCTTTACAAAAAGTTGACTTTACCATTGCCACACAACTTCATTCCAATAGTCCCTCCCGTATACAGCAACAGTACTCGAGATTCCAAAGCATGACTTTCAGAGCGTTCACCAGACACAGTTGTAACTGCTATATCCTTCGACACTACGGAAGCAAACTCCTAAGCACCCGGTAATTTCAGATGTCACTTGCTTCACTGCACAGCATTAAGCCAGAAGCTTTTGAAGACAAACTAATGACTTTCATTATTATCGCATACTTTTAGTAATTTATATGCAACTATCCTTATGCTTTCCGGTCAACCAGATTAAATTTAGAGGCAAAAATTTATTGAGAAAAGTTTTTAAAAACCACATCCGTAAAATTTTTAAAATATAAACGCTAGAAAGACAACTTACAGCTGCAGATGTAGCTTTGACGGTTAGACCGGTATGAAGGATAAGCTTCTTTGGCGTGTGATATTCATCTAGAGGAAGTGAGTTTTTTTTGCGATAATCATAATTTGTCTCCGCAGTTGCAGATTCCGAGAGCCCTTTCCTTCTGTGATCTAGTGTAGTTACTCCTGTTACAGGTTTTGACATTGGGAGATTTGAACAGTGATACCGCTTCAGGGTATCAAGCAAAAAAAACTACAGGTTTCTAAGAAAATTGGTGCCTAGGGGCCAACTGATTCTTGTGGCCGTCTAAACTAGCGCAAGTGACAGAATAAGGTAGAAGACTGAAATTAGCCAAATTTAATGCCATTAAA
>UXUI01007190.1:60908-73437 GCA_900576705.1 Enterobius vermicularis | reverse complement strand
AAATTCATTGTAACCCCTAACAATTTCTTCATCTCCAATCGGGACCATATCTGAAATAAAAATACTTTAAGAAATTTCTGTCAAAAAGAAAGCTAGTAGCTGATTACACTGAAAATCTTATATCTCAGAATGGCTATCAGTACCTAGTTTTAATTTTTCAATTACTGTTTCAATATTCTTCAGCTTCTTCTGTCCAATGTTTGTTGGCAATTTCATTTCTTGACTCCGCAAATGGGCACCAGCAGACCGAAATTCAGGAAAACGCAAAGATGAATGTTCCTGAACAGAAATTAAAAGTAGTTCTATGAAAAGTTTGAGAAACAATTAAGTAACCCTTAGCTAACTGTAACTTTATAGGTAGAAAAATGTATCAATAAAACAAGTTAATACAAAACTTATGTAGTAAAACCCTCCGTTAAAAAAACAACATACCGCAAGAAAAGCACTGCTTGAGGAATGAGGTAATGAACCTCCAGAAGCTTTTGGCCTATGAGCCTTTTTTTTAATTGCAGACGCTGGAGACACAGAAGATGTCCTAAAAAAAGCTTTTAACCAAGACCCAAATTTAAAATCAGCAGAAGTCAATAAAAAGATGGTAGAAACAGAAAAAAAGACTCACAAGTTCGATGTCGACGCACCCATGCGGTCGCTTGCCGTAATAAGTTTTTGCAGATCCTGGGCTTTCCGTTCCCGTTCCCTTCTTCGTATTTCAATCTTTTTCAGTTCGATAATGAGCATCTCCTCCTCTTCAATCTTCAAAAAATAAACGTATAAGTCATTTGCATATATATATAGCAGCGAAAAGAAATTATAGGAATAAATGAACACAAAATATGATTAAATTTTCTAAATAAAATAATCAAAACCGCATTGTTTCCAAAAAAAGTACTAATTACTCTTAGTTTAGAATAGCTCAATAGTGCAAGATTCGGGAGAAACCTCTTGTCTAGTCCTATCCCACTGCTTTGTCAGCTGCTCCTTCCTCCTTCTTTCATGTTCGGCATCATAACATAGAGGTTCAGCCTCCACACCATTTAAAGTATTCAGTTCATTAATTACAGTATAAAATCTGTCTTTCATGTCCTCAATCGATCGACGGGTAGAACCAGCCCATCGATCAGCTATTATTATCCATCTGAAGATCAATAAACGTTACGTTGCATTTCGCCAGTTTAGAGAACTTTCATATGACACTTCCTTACCTCAAATCAAACCTTTTGCAAAGATCAAACAAATGTATTGTATCCTCCTTGGTCCATTTCTGTGAAACTAGACACTTGTCATACTCCTCATCTGTGAATTCTGGTATTGTTATTACCTATAAGAGCCAAAGCTTATTTGCGTACACCAAATATTCACCACGAATTTTCTTAACATAAGTGAAGGAGAACCTTGTTAAACCTAGCAAATAAATAATCAGTTTTCTCTCTATCCGCTCTTTCCCAGTGGCACAGCTGCAAATCATCATCACGAGCCGGATTTTTGAATGGTCGCCACAACCACGGCCTCACTCTTTGAATACCAAACTAAACTCTTTCTTCTGTACGTCTAACAACATACTTCCACTGGAAAATAAAAACTTGACAATTACGATTTGCATTAGTTTATGGGAAACCAACTCTAGCTTTTCGGCTTCGATAACTTCTATCTTTCGTTGACGATGGAATCAACGCTGCTAACTCCAATTCCTGATTCCGTCCGATCAAACTAAATAACTCCCGATGCATGCCTTCTGGTCTTTTAAAGCCAGCCTCCGGGCGAGAACGTTTTTTCTAAAAGCGTTCCAGGTAAATAAAAAGCTGCTGCAGTAAACACTAAACCGAGAAATTAAAAATTTTATTTTATAAACCTTTTTGTCAACGTCAGTTAATGCCAACGGTGTATCATCCTTGTTTGGTGCTGGACTCCAACCCAACAAATCTTGTGCATCCGAGGTGTTCATCTCATAAGAATTTTAAAAATTACAAACGGTAACCTAAATCATGTTTAAGAAGTAATACAACACAACAGTTAACAAGGACAACAGTGTCGACTCAGAATCAAAAGATGGACACAATGAATCAACAAAATGCCTCCAAGTTTACAGCAATTTCCGTAAGCAACAAACCGTCACAACCAAAAAAAAAAATTTAAGTCAGTATTAACAAATACGTAATTAATATATCGCAGAATAATTACGGAACAAAAAAAAACATAGTATATAGCAGCATTTAAATTGTAACACTCTGCCGGAAGTTTTATAAATATTAAAGCATACGAAAGCAGAGAAATTTTGTTCACAATAATTCATAAAATTGAAAAATGAAAAAACCTAAATAATTTCTCCCCAAACATCAAGAAATTTGCAAAAACTAAGAGAGGTAATGATATATAACTAGTATTTATCCGGAAAACTACTAAGATATAAACTAAGGTTTTTTGAAATACAATCAGCTGACAAGTATACAAACAAAATATTTTAACAATGCAACCCGTTTGTTTCTGGAAATTCAAATGCGATAGGTGTCTAATCAGTCCAGCGATGAGTGCAGTCCGGATTGGTGCATACATAGTATAAACGCATCTCTTCCTTCAAATAATTAACAAATGAACGAAGCTTCTCGTCAGTTTTCTATTTTTTCCAAACGAGTACGTGCTTTAAAAGGAAACCTGTCCTAATCACTAGCAAAATAAGGTTATAATAAAATTTTCTAGCTGCCTATAATAATTCCATAGAATATTTTAAAAAACCCATAACAGTTATGCAGGAAAATATAAATATACACAAGTCTATCACCTCGGCCCTCCTCGACTGCGCCTGGAAAAAAACGGCTTCTCTTCCTTTGCATTTTGGACAAGGGTGGTCTTCTGTCTTTGGCAACGTGGGGTCATATATAACATCAGCGACTATCTGAGTTAATTCACTAAAATCTTATTTTACTTTGGCATTTAAAGACACCATTCTCTTCAAAAATCATACTAACAGTAAAAAAACGTCAAAATTTAAAGTACATAAGTTCCAAAGGTCAACAACAAATATTTATTGTGTTTTTTATCGACTTAAACAAAATCAGAGAAAAAAATGAAAAACTGAGCAAACCAAACTATAAATAATGACTATTCATTTGGGCAGTAATGGCTATAAAAACTTTATTAGCGTCTTCATGTTTTTAAGGTATATTAAACAACTTTTATGAAAAGTAAAACAAATACCAAGGAATGTCAGTACGTAACTAGTAATTCCGTGTGATCTAAGCGTAATATTAGAAAATGTATCTTATGCATACATAAAACTTACTCAACTTCGTGGGTCAACTTATTAACATAGATGCAAGGGTTATCTGCAATCTGCTTGTGGTCACAATTCCTACACGCATATAATAGCTGTCTGTTTTCTTTGTCCTCTTTCGGGTACAGCATATTGTTGCTTAAAATGCATTAACTATGAAAAATTAGTTCAAGAAAAAAATAAGAAAGCAGTAAAATTTCAAAAAGAAAAAAAAAAACAAACTCTTAACAACTACCAACAATTTCATCAAAAAAACTGAGCAAATTAGAAAAAAAAAAAAAAAAAGCAGAACAAAAGGCCAACCACTCCGGACAAAACTTGATCCCAACAAATCCAGGTCCACCACTCATTTTTACTGCAAAATAAACAAGCGGCAATAGCGCATCTGGAAAATTTGCTCAGATGCTGCAATTTTGAATACACTGAAGAGAAAATTTGAACGCAAATTCCGTACGAGAGAACAACTTGAAACCTAACAACGCTATTTCTAGCATGCTCTATAGTAACAGCGACATACACAAATGAAGATTGACCACTGCCAATAACCACAGAATTATTTGTTGCAAATTTTTACTGTATCTGTTTAGCTTTCGAGTATTGTAAAGGAACAATCACAGGAATAATCCAATGAATCATACTTCTCACCCTAATGGCTTGTTTTCAATAAATTCAAAATTAATCTTCTAAAATCAGTTACTACTATCAAAAGCTTCCAAATTCAAATCAACCTTTTTCGAATTTGTCGGATTTGCCGCTCCTGAACCGCCCTACAACGGGCAGTAATTACCTGTGCGACGCGTCCACTAAAAGTCCATTACGCGTGGAGCCTCTTGTCTATTTGGAAGTGTTTTGGAAGTGTTTTTCACCAAATACCAATCGTCTTGTGGTTTTACTGCCATTTTCTCCTAGTTTAATGCATTGTTTTGCAAAGTTATTCTACTTTATATTCTTTTTTTCTTGCTGGTACTGCTATGAAAAAACTTGAAATCATTCAGAACAAAGTTATAATAGATGTTTTTTTGCTTGTGCAGGACTAAAAGGATATTAATTTTGAACTACTAAAAATTGGAAAATAAAGCAGAATAAAAAAGCAGCGCACAATCAAAATGGTTATGAAACACATCAGGAACTACGTAATGAAAATACGTTGGTTGCTTGTAAGAATGATCAAAGAACATTTAATTATAATAGTAATAGACGCATTAATTACACGGTCGACTCACTTTTGTGTCCTGCTTTCTGTTCTCTTCAAATATAAGCAATATAAATGGGAATGACATCTAAAAAACTGATGAAAGGTTTAGGTTTATTAGAGGAACCTCTTTTAATTAACGAGTGCAAGCACAGTGTGTCTTTTATGGAACTGCAAAAAGTTTTTCCTCTTATTTTTCAAAAGTCATTAACGTTCCAGAAATTTGTGGTAAAAAATTGAAGAATTTATAAACTATTATTGGCAAAAGTACTGTGCGCACCTATCAACTGCAAAACTACTTCTGCAAGTTGTTGGTGCATTTCAGTTGCATTTGCCAGTTACGTTCTGCAAAACTTTATTCGTCTGCCATCAGAAAAAAAACAAAAGACAAAATGAAATAAAAACCATCTGATATGAAACAAGGGTTGAACAAAGATTCGAGTCACTATTCTTTCTTGCCTTCTGGAAGAGTTGACAAAAAGACTTAAAAAAGCACACATAACAAGACAAAGGAGAAGAACTGATAGAACAATCAAGTAAAGTATATAGAATAAAATCCATCAGTCACTTTGGAGAGCATTTTAATCTGGAAATATTTCACTATGACGACCGGAACCCATTTTTGACCGTAAGGGAGCGAGTGGAACAGCGACTGGTATTTTGGAAGTTCGCCAGCATTGGTTTTCTCGCAATATATCATTCGAACGGTTGGCAAACGACTGATTTAACCAATTATGGAAGGTTGTAGTTCCGTTACAATGGGCCCGTGTCAGTTGTCAGAACAGTGAATGTAGCTTGGAAGTGGCAGTGTGTGTATGCGGAATTGGGAGATTTTTTAGGATTTCTGTTTTGTGACCTCGGTTTTTCTTGCTTATAAGTGTTGCTAAAGAGTTTAACCGTTGCATTAATCGTGTCGGTTATTTTAATTTATTTACATTGATGGCGCTTTTGTTGATTCGATACTTGATGTCCTGTTCCATTTACACGTACATGGAATTGTAGCTATAAATATACAGTATCGTATCCGTCCGTTTTTTCAACTTTGCAATGTTTATTTATTGTGTATAGTAGAATTCAGTAGTACTGGAGATTGAGTTTGTGTTCAGGATCTTTTCGCTCATCGTTTTTGCAATGGAACTTTATTGTTTTTCTTTTCTTTTCTTTGATGGAACAGCTGAATGTAAAGTACACGGCAACTTAACAGAACAATTTGCTAAACACAATGATTAAATATCGCTTTAACCGAGGATCTGCGTAATGCATATTACTTATGGTCATTTTCAGCTGTATGTAAAAAAATTTTTTAAGTGGTCAGCAGAATTTCAGATAGTTTAGAAGAATATTTTGTACATAGATACTGTAGCCATGGATGGTATGCCGCGTTTGCCCATGATTCATCCGGATTTCAAGTATGCCAACACAACATCTCCAGAATTTTCTACAAAAATAAAGGAGGTCGAGTATTCTGTTTCAGATTGTTTTCACCTTTAATTACCATTGTTAGCTAATTGTGTCCGAATTGGAATAAAATTTTTTATCTTTGTGCGTGTGAAAGTACGGTAGTTCTTCTGACATTTGGAGGCTGACCATTTCTAGTTCTACTAACCACAGTACGATGACCGTAAAGAGAAGAAAATTAACTTTGAGATGTTACTCTTTTGGAAACTTGGATCAATATTAACGACTAACAGTTTTAGTACATATTAAGTCATTATGAAGATGATCCGGGGAAGTATGAAGGTGCCTTGTCCGAATTAGAATCCCTCAGGGCGGTTAGTTTGTTATTTTATTGCAGCTTAGCTAAATTTTTTTTCCATATAATTTTGTTGCATAGTAGTGGAAGCCATCGTGGAATATCCAATTTTTGATTCGGCAACTTGCCTGTGGACCTAAGTAGTGTATTTAACAATTTCACTGGGCGATGGTCGTGGTTTCCTTTTTGTTTTCTAGAAACTTTCCTCTTTTCTTCCCGATGTCGAAACAGTTTGTCAGGTGAAAAGGTATTATGCGCAGCTAAGAATGATGAAAAGCAGATTCCCTATGGAAGAAGGAGATCCATTACACATATCCTTCTCTTGGTTAGATTATTTTCTACATTGGTGAATAGTTTTACCACTTTAAACATTCAAATTTTCTACAGAATCTATCACAGGTGTGACAGGAATGGTGACAGCAATAGTTGCACGTATGCTGATGTTGATTTTGAACTTGCCTGTGTAATGTACGATATAGGAGTGATTCATGCTAGCATAGCCGCGTCGGAGAGCAGAATTGAACCTGATGTAATTTTTTTTTTCTCTTGAAAAAATTCAAGACAGGGGAGGGGAGAGGGTGGCTGAAGAGGTAAGTTGTATTTCTGAAGTCAGCGCTTGATTCTGTGAAGTTTTTCTTGGGCGTTTGTGATGTTACTGTTATATTTCCGATTTTTTATATTTTTATTTCTGCCATTATAATTAAGGACGAAAAATTTAACCTAAAATTTAGTTAATTAATATGAAAATTTATCAAAGAATGCAGTAGTGTGGTGAAGAAAAAGAATGTATTATTTGCAGTCTATAAAGAATGCGTTCACACATTTCCAGTGTGCTGCATATCCGTTTCAGTATATTCGAGACAAGATGAATGCATCTAAATATTCGGTTTTTAGCTTTGATAATAACATACTAACATGGTACTGCAATATTATGCTGGTGAGTTTTTGTAGTTTTTTCTTAAATTTTTGAAGTGGTATTGACTTAATTCGATGATTTGGATGGGAGTCAAGTAATTTGTCAAGTAATCATTTGTCAAGTAGTCAAGTAATCATCAGAATTGATTGGAGCTCTAGCGTGAAATGAAGAGGTCTATTTTGAAATTTTGGTTTAGGAAGCTTACTGTTATAAAATGCTTTTTATTTTTTTTTAAGTCGGAGGGAGACCAAGGTGGAAAGCTTTTGTTTATTGAATCACCCTATTAGATTAACTTTACTTTTTTAAAGTAAATTAGTCGAAAGCCGTTAAAACATTTGGTGAAATTTACTTATAGCGTTTTAAAATAGAGGGACAGTTGAGTGATGAACCACACTTCCCCATTTCCTCATTGAACATCCATTCGTGGGATGGACTAAACTCTGCCCACTCTTCCAGTTAAGTATCATTTTTTGTAAATATCTTATTTCAGGCACAGGCCCAAGAGTGCCTACTAGAAAAAAGTTTAATTGACCATCGTAAAAATATGATAGTAGCAAAGTTAGCCGTATATCTCAGAGATATCTATAAACAGTGTGGCGAGTTATTGGAAGAATCCCGTGCGTCAGAATTTTTTTCTTCGAGCAAATATAAGGTAAGTCGGGCCTATTTTTCGCCTAATTTCCTCTTCAGCAGACCTAAATTAGTTATTGTTTATTTCGCAGTTGAATAAATACTGAGTAATAATTATGACTTTTCTTACTAAGGAGTGGGCGAGGACTTGCAAAGTTAAATCTGAACTTTATGGTGCTGTTGCGATGCTCTCAATGGGTGACAAAGCAGAAGAAGACAAAAAAATGGGAGTTCGGTAAGTTGATTAAACTATTATGTTATCACTTTAGATGAAGTTCTTTGCCGTAACAATAACTGACGCAGTAAAAAATTGTCATTGCATCGTAGATCATAGCTTCTGTGACACAAACTAAAGCTTTTTCACTTACTTCGTTCTACCTACTTTTATCTAAGGCTTATTTGTGGTTATTTTTTACTTTTTTTTGTGTTTCTAAAAGTGCCAGTTTCAGACTAGCATTTTATGAGTTAGCGGAAAAGAGTGCTTTAGCGGCTCTGAGTCTTGCAGAAAAGGATAAGCGAGAAAATGTGCTGCAAGCTGTAGCTTTCATGCATGATGTGACTAACGCCAAGTAAACCATGTTTTTTCTAGCATTCACGACGACTTTTGTCAATCTATTCTAATAATATCGGGTGTATTATTTATCCTACTTTGCTTACAGATTTACGAGTGCAAAGAAAGATAATGATTTTGTCTACCATGACATAAAACCAAAGTTTGAGGAATTGCCGACAGTTGAAGTATCTTTTCTTTCTCTTTAAGTGCTTTGAGGAAAAGTATGACAGTTGAAGCTTTTGAAATACTGGCTGTCAATGGTTTGAAATTGTTGTTTCTGTTAAAGCCTGTGCCGATGGTGAAGCCACTTGCTTTTGATCCCACGGATCGTTCTGTTTGTGGTGACGACCTTTTTGCTGCTGTTTTACCCATGAATGTATTGAAAGCCGTATCTGTTTATGCGGAAGAAAAAGCCAAGTTTAGAAGATCTATCTTGGAAAAAGTTGCTATAAAAGACCAGGATCTAGAGTATGTGGGCTTTGAGTTCTTTTTATATGTTGATTTTATCACTATTTCGTAGTAGATTAGAGTTACTTTAGAGCTCATCTTGTTTCGCTACGGCTTGAGGATATTGATCTTGATGCTTCAGTGGATGAAGTGAAGTTGCCAGATTCTTTATTAGAGAAAAGCGCGGCTTTTAATGCACAACCAGACGCCTTTAATGAGCTCTTAGAGAAACTAAAAAGTAGGTTTGCAAATTTATATTTGTTTTTTAAATTATATTCGAGGGAAATCCATTGTTGGTCTTACTAAATATATTTATTTTTGAATGAAGTATTGGAGTATTTTTATAGAAGTGGGAAACTATGCGGCTCAAGCAGAAGAGAAGCTTTCTAGTTTAAGTAATCGGCTTGCAGCTATCGATCTACCAAGCCTGGTTTGACTTTTTAGACTGAAAGAAGGGCTTTTGGTTTTTTTACTTTTATCTTTGACTCATTTCCTCTTCTCTTCTAAAAAAATGGCAGATTCCAGTATTTCTTCTTACTCTTTTATAACATTTTTTTAGAAATCGGATGAAGCCTTTGTCGCCACGTCAAATAAGCTCGCGACTTTAACTGAGAAACACACACAGGCTAGGTAACCAACGCTATGGAATAGATCTGTTTAAATTCTTTTCTTTTTGCTTTGGTTTATTTTAGTTTTCTGATTGGGAAGTTTCAGAGAAAATAACATTATACTACAGAAGAAAATTGCTTCGCATTCAGAAGCGTTACGAAATTTGGCTTTGCCTTTACCCGAATTGAGTCGTCGTATTGTTGGATTTCCGATAAGACCTTGTTGGTTACTATCTTGGCTATCTCTTTTTGGAATTTTCTACTTTTAACTTAAATTACGTGGTTTTGAAGCTGAGACACCAGAAGGCGCTAAATTGAGGAAGGCTCTACGTAAAACTGAAGAGATGAAAAAACAACGCGAAAGTTTTGTTAAAGATTTAACAAACGATCTTGATAATGACGATATCACTGCAAAATGTTTGGCTGAAAAGGATTTTGATAATTCTGTAAGTAATTCTTTCTTTAAAATACACTGGTTTATTTATGTGTTTGTTTAAAGTTTTTAAGCACAAATTTTTGTATGACATTGTTATTCAGTATGTGTTTTGCAGTATACTTTTACGTACCATTTATTTAGGATCTCTTCAAAAAAGAGTTAGCAAAACATGAAAAAACAGTAAAGTTGATCGATTTAAATTTGGACGCCCAAGAAAAAATTTTAAGCTGTCTTATTGATGCTAATGCTGAATTCGCTGCATGTCGCAGAGAAATTATGAAACAAAATGACAGGTAATAAATTCAAATTTATCTCTTCAGTCTCCTGTTAAATGATCCTCTTTTGCCCACCAAAAACATATTTTATTGCAGTATTACTTGAGTATTGAAATTTTGCTATCGTTTTAGTAGGAAAGATCAAATATTAGCTCTTACTGCTGCATACGAGGTGTACTGCACTGTGCTTCAAAAGGCTGACGAAGGACTCAAATTCTACGACGGTTTATTCAAGAGCGTTGACACAGTGGAACGGGTTATCAAAAGAATTGAGGAATCGTGTAAGGTGTTTTCTTGTAACTTTACATCAAAAAAAAAATATAAGAATTAACATTTTTTAAAATTTTAGTTGCATCAGAGAAAGCTGCTTTAGAGTCTGCCAGAATTAAGGCAGAGGAGCATGCACGGAAATTAAAAGCTTCACGTGACGCAGAAGGGATCATGAGGCAATTCAGTAGTGAGAGCAGTGAAGTTCGCTCGATAACCGCTGAGACGCAAGGTCAAGCTTAGCTAGTAATGGCATTCAGAAACTTTTATTTCTACTTCCTTTAGATAATCATCTTTCTTGAGACGATTTTTTTTGGCCTATTTTCAGATTTCAAAAGATTCTTGTGTCTTAATGAGTTAATAAATAGTTCTACGGTTTTTAGGAATGGTTACACCTATAGTTCAGAATTTACCTGGGTATATGGGGAACACTGTTGGTAACCAATTCCGTAGTCCTAGTATTCCATTTAGTACGTATTTTTTCTCTTGATTTCAAAAAATTTAGTACCTTTGTCTTCAGTCGGCTTCACAATTTTAATTTCTTTCTTTCTTGAAAAAATTGTTTTAAGATCAAGGGTCTTGTGCATCTTCTTTCCCACCTACCTCAGCAAGGCAGAGCACCGTTCCTTTTGATGGTGCAGTTGTTACTTGTTCTGCTCCTATGAGCACACCACAGTTTCCTACGACCTTGCCTGGTAACTGCAGCAATGTTCTTCCGCAACAACCGATGCATGTAACGTTTTTATTTCTATTTTTTTCACTTTGTTTCTCATCACTGCAGCTTTATCCTTTTTCAAAAAATTTTGCAATCTAATTTTGAGAACCTGGGATCTGTTTCTTAGAGCATGAAAGATGTGAACAACGGATTGTTGAACGGGGTTCATCCTTGGTCAAATCAGATAATACAGCCTACAAGTGGCAGTATGGTACCGACAGTTTATTCCCAGCCTTATCGTCCAATACAAGTAAGTTCATTAACTTTTGCATTTCAGATATTGATTTTTCTCAAATATCAAGGACTATTTTTCTTGTTCTGTTTTTTGTTTTTTGACACCACCTAAAGTAAAGAACTTTACTAAAAATCAATTTTTCTCGAGTCTTTATAAGAAATACTCTGCCGGTGTTGCTGCGGTACTTATGTTTTATATTATTTAAAGGCTTTTTATATATATTTTAGAGTGCAGCAAACCCATTGCTGCAAGGCCAACCTCCGGTTCAAATGAACACAAACATAATGGTTAGTTTTATCTTTCTGTGGAATGTTTGCAAATTGCTTATAACAAGCTAGCAAGTTTTTTACTTAGTTGTTTTAGTTAAAAACAGACCATGTTTTTTTGAGTAACATCTTTATTTTTTTATTTGTTTTTTTTTTTATCATTTCTTCTTGCTTCAGTTATTTATTTTTTGCGGAGGAAGAGAGCTTTCTGCTAACATGCTGTTTAGTTCTGCTTGATAAAATATTTCAGTACGCGGGGCAAACCACACCCAGATCCTGTGGACAAAGCCAGCCAGTAGTTTCTGTAAATGTCCCCGCCAGTTCTGTTCAAGTTCCTCAGACATATTCGGTACTTTTAGATTTCAGTATTATATGTTTTTACTTATTTTCGTAGTTTTTTAATTTATTTTTAATTGCAAATTGTTGCAATTTGTAAGGGGAATTTGGTTCTTTAGAGGGTCATTGCACCAACGTCAGGGTGCCCCGCTACAAATCTTTCTATGCAGCAAAGTTGCTCTGGACTTACTCCGCAAATACAAATGATGGTTTGATTAAATATTTTTTGATATGAGTCATATTTTTGAAAAATTAAAGGATTTTTCAATTCCGCTGGCTTCCTTCAAGTATGGAGCAGCATTTCAGCAGTACCCTCCGAAACCTTTGCAAGGCCAACCTGGTTTAATGCCCGTAAATTCTACTGATCCTAGCTGGCAGTTACGCCAAGGAGCTGCTCAACAGACTTTTGTTGCTCCTACTGTGCCATACAGTTCTTATCAAGTAATCTCATTCCTTTGCATAATCAAAGAGTGCCTCTTGCAAGAGGCAATCTTGTTCATCTTTTCACAAAACTCCATGGCATCGTCTAAAATTTAGCGCGTTTGAGGGTTTTTTTTGCCATTGAAGGAAGCACTTTAAAATAATTGCAAAATAGACTTTATCAATGTTTTTTCTAGGTTCAGCAAACCACG
>UXUI01007190.1:33427-44503 GCA_900576705.1 Enterobius vermicularis | reverse complement strand
AAAAAAAAAAAAAAAAAAAAAAAAAAAAAAAAGAAAATAACTGAAAATAAAAATACCACTTGCAGAAATATGCTTTAAAATGCAATAAAATAATTATATAAAGAAGAAATATTTGTTTAGAGGTACTGTTCATATAAAGACGCTACTTACCACGTTTTTGCAAAACTTCAGGTGCCAAATACGCTGGTGTACCAACGATTGTTCTTCTGGAAAAAAATAATTAACGTTTTCTATTAAAACTTTAAAATATCACTTAAGTGTTAGAGAGAAAAAAAGCATTTTGCAAAACTTTTCAATTCAGCAAAGTTTTTGCTGCTCAATCGACTATTTTTTATTTATGCAGTAAAAGGCAAACGTTGACAAATTTACACTCATCTAAGTTAACCCACATTACGAGTCACCAAAGCTTCTCCTGACTAGTTTAAATTTCCATTATCAGCTTCAGTTTCTCCTTCTATTCCCTTTATCAATAACACTATTAACCGAAAACACTGGTGCACAAGAATTTTTAGCAAAAAAAAAGTAAATAGCTTTAACCGTTCCATATACTTTAACAAACTGATTATCAAAAATCAAAAGTTGAAAAAATTCATTTTTTTTTCTGTCTCTTCTAAGTGCAGCTATCTGTATATACAGATAAGAATTTGTGACATTTGGACAGAAAAAATAACGAGACTTTAAACAGTCTGAAATAGTTGTTATCCAACAGCAACAAGCAAGAAAAATTTTAGAAAATTACCTGAACTGTGCATCACCAATAAATCTAGCATATCCAAAGTCGCATAATTTTGTTTGCGGAAATGCAACCGAGAGATCAGAAAGTAATACATTTTCGGGCTTCAAATCACAGTGTGCAATACCCTTCATATGCAAATATCGTAGTGCACTCAATATTTGCATTATTAAAAACTTTGTAGTACGTTCATCAAGACGACCAAGAGCCTGAAGTAAAGCAAAAAAAAAAAAAAAGCGTGAGCCCACTATCATTGTTATTATCGTTACCCATTCAACAAACCAATTAATGTCAGTTGTTTTCTATACAGTCTCACTAATTCGTCCGAAAAGTTGTCTATCTCACATGCGCAATGCTAGTAGAAGACAAGTTATTCTCTAAACTATTGCTAACTACCGTCTGATTTTTAGCTTTTTGCACTTAACCATTGTACTACCTCTAAAACATCTCGGATCAAAAACAATGCATACTATTACCGAAACAACACCTACACAAAAAAACGCACTACTGACCCTGTTAAAAAATTTTAAAAAAGAAATTTCGAATAGGTTTTTTCGCCACCTGACTTAATATCATCTCCAGCATATCGCCATTCATCTTTTCCATTACAACAAAAATTTTTTCCTTCGTTTCGAACATCGACTCGAGCCGAATAATCCCCTTATGACTAATCTGCTGCAAAATCGTTACTTCACTTTTCAATGTTTCCATTCCAGCCGATGATTTACGCGAAAAACGATCTTTATTGATCACCTGCAACAACAGGCGCTTGAATGAAAGATTTTATGGAAGTTCCAAAGAAAACATCTTGAACTGGTACCATCAATTTTATAATAGAATTAAGCCAGCTCCAGCCCAATGCTAGCGAAATTATCATACTGATTGTTTTTGATCGCTATCTATAAAAACATGTCTATTCGTAACGTTTCCCAGACAGTACTTTCGTAGAAGCCTATTGAAGGCCATCAGAAAATCGTTTTTAGAGACCCCAAAACAAACCCTGAGGACAGTTTCAAACTCCAACTGATATTCAAAACTTCCAATTAGTTCAACTTCGACTATATATCCCATCCGACCGATACAAAACAATATCAGTCGGCAACTTTTACAAAAACCTTCACGGAAATGAACCCAATAATCTATCAACTTTCAAAACCAATTAAATATTGCCAAAAGAGGAGAACATCTTTCAATCAGAAAAAACATGTCCACACAGGAATTGCAGAAGCTTCCAATCTGATGTATAGTATATCTGGAGATATCTGGATTTATAAACAAGATATCTGGATTTTCCCTCAGTTCAGACTGCGGATAAACAAAGATCAAAAAGATGAAAAAAGCCGATATCGTTGATCGTGCACACCCACACCGTCTGTTTTAGCTGCCTCTTACACATCTTAAGGCAGTGATATTATCGCTTTTATCACTCTTAATTACGAGTCATTAGTACGTAAATACTGTTCCTTATTTGATCGCGTTGAATAATTTTTTAACTTGAATTAATTACAAGAATATTATGAAAAAACAAAGGTGACGAATCAACCGTAAACGATTAGTGCCAATGCGCGTTAAGAATAGCTAAGACCAATATAGAGGAAGAGAGTAAAATGATTTACGACTTCTGAAATTCATCAAAGAACAACTAAATTCAAAAAGATGTCATTTATTGAAAATTATAAAAAAATTCTTCGATATTTTAGCCCTTATTTCAAACTTTTCAAAAAAGTTGTCATGATACTTTCAGTGCGCCTGACATAAAACTATTAAATCACTTTGGCTATATTAAATACACTACTCACCTTAACTCCGCCAAAACTGCATTAGAAACAGTAACTATGTAGCGTGAGGGTGCAGTAGAGAAAAGGAAGGGAAGTAAAATATAAAGGAAAGAAAGAAAAGATTTAAAAGCAAGTGAAAAGAGGGAAAATAAATTAGAAGAGAATAAAAGAGGTAATAAATAAGGAAGAAGAGATGACGAAAAGAGGGTAACAGAGAACAGAGAGGCTTAATTCCTACGAAGGATGAACCTGGTAGGAGGTCCAACAGTCGAAAAACTGAAGAGATAGTGTGCTACTGTTATGAGCTTGCTTCTATGAAATTGATACTTCGTTTCCCCTACTGCTCTAAGTTAGGCGTATCCTTCTGATGTCCAACTAAACGAAGCTGAAATGAAAAAAAAAAACGACACCCCGTTGGTGAGCACTTTTGAACACCACCTTAAGTGTTTCACACCGCTCCACTGCTTCTAACAGGTCTCCAAACTGAAGTGCTCTGCTCAATTAGTGATTTTCAGACTTACAGAAAAGGTGATCTTATCTGAACGTTAGTTAGTTGGTACTCATCCTGTTGTAATCAAAAAGTAACTAACATTCCTTTCAAAAAATGAGCGCCCTTCCGATGAGTGTAAGACAAGCTGGAAATGCATTTAAAAAAAAGCCAAAGAATTTTAAAATTGTTCAAAACTGCTACATTCATTTTAAGATATAACGCAGTTTTGAGCACATATACTATTTTTGAGCAATTTTGTTAAAAGCAAACGTAGTTCACACATTATAGCTTTCCTCAGCTTTTTCAGCATATTACATCAAAATATAAAAAAAAAGAAAAATTATTACAAAATATATGAAATTTCCAAAGTTTTGATAAACTGCTAAAGAGAAAAAACAGCTAAGTAAGGTAGATCGAAAAAATCAAGTTACCATACTTTCACAGCAACTTCACGTCCAGTGGCACGATGGACACCACTATAAACCGTCCCAAACTGACCAGAACCAAGTTGTTTGTCGCTAAGAACCTGAATATTGAAAAACTTCATTTTTCAATTTCCGCTTTCTAGATCACAATCGTTTGAAATTTTAAAACAATAAAAAAACCAAGATAATTAATATGAGCAATAATATTTTTGAACAAATAACGTAATCACTTGAAACAACTCGGTAAACTGAAGTGCCAATTCAGCGCTTTCACTTCCATGCCGGGACGGTGGTGGTTGAAGCGCTTGTTGCAAAGCCTAACAAGCAATTATTATTACAGGAAGTTCTTTTTTTTTTATTGTTCAAGCTATTAAAAAATAAAAGAATACACATGACATAACACTTCTTTTCGAAGAATATTTACTAGACTAAGCCAGTCAAAACAAAGAAGTTGACTAACACTGAACCACATCTGAGCGCTTGCATTAGCCTTGCCACTTGCATGTCTGGGCAATTTGCTTGGTGGCCCAGCTAACGCATCCAGATTTTCACCAACACAGTAGACCATCTGAGATTTTGTGCGAATCTCAAAGCAATGTGGTGGATAACTGAAAATATAAATAACCTACTTCTGTCGTCTATTTTGGCGTTAACCGCAGATAAATGATGTTATATGATCAGTAAGCCGTCTCAGACGTTATCATTTGCTCACCTTGGATGTATTGGTGGTCCGTCATACTGCACCACCATCAGTATATCACCAAGAGGAATTTGTCGATAAACTCGCTGAGGGTTTACACCTCAAAATTTGGGTTATTTTATCAAAGATGTTGAAAACAAAAACAATTTTGCTCAACTAATATGATTACTGCTTCGTTCAATTTCTTTGCTGCTCAAGGCAATGTATTTAACGAAGATCATGTACAAAGGCCGACGATGAATGAAAATTAACAAAACAATTAAGTCAGTTAGTGATCTACTGTTGTCTCACTTTATCATTTGACATTTTCACACCAATTCTTAAGATCACAGTGATAAAAAGCAAAGACCTTGCGAAGTAGTAGTGAAATATGATTACCAATAGAATCATAGTATTCACAGTACATATTAATTGCACCACTGGTCAGAATCCAATAATGCCGAAGACGTCTGTCGGGTTGGTCGAGCATATAATGAATCATATATCCTTCGACCAATGGCTGTTTATTTCCAGTACGTACTGATGCTTGTCCTGCAATCTTTCTACTCTTCCATAGCAAGTTTATTTCTTCATGAAATGGAAAAAAGGTGATTTTAATGGTTCCAAAATACAACTGTTCTGAAGTTGCTGATGAATCTTTCATTTTTACGCAGTTGTCTGACTCTTTCTATTTTATAACTTTCTGTAGCATTTTCTTTCTCTTATGCACATATCTGTGGCACCTCTTTGGTGACTGTTTGACAAATAAAAAAATGGTTCCAAAATGTATCTTCATAAATCAAGATTTCAAAAAAAAAAAGGAAAAAACGTTTACCTGGAAGTCTTGCCAATGGTATAAGGTTATCTTCCGAATTGTTTTCGTCCCCTTCTTGAGGTGTCCACAATGGTGATGTATCATCAACGTTCATTTGATCGAACGATGGCGTTATACTGCCTTCAGCAATTCGACAATTCAGTGGTAATTGAGAGGCGCACTTTTTATGTACATTTACCTTGAAAGAACGTCAGTTAAATCTTTCAGACATACAGTAAAGTTGGATCGAACGGGAAAAACACGGGTTTTAGTTGTTGTTTGCAAATTTTTCAGTTTTTTTTGGTTTTTGTTTCTAAGAGCACCCTTCATCAATTATACCTTGCAATCTCTACAGCGTAATCCTTGTTTCATAATACCAAACAACATTTTTTCGCATACTTTGCACACTGTTAAAGTTCGATAGTTGTGCACCGCAAGTGTATGAGGTAGTGCATATACAGCTTCTGATGACTGTCGTGGTTCGTCTGTAATACAAAAGAAATTTACAACTGGAGAAAAATGCAAAGAAGACAGTTGTTTTTCAAAGCACTGCTAAAATTTTCAGTGAAAGTCTGTCAATAAACTTAGTCGAGAAATTGATTGGAATATGGTCTAATTTATTAAAACATCATAGTATCCACAAGAAGTGGGGTATAAAATTTGTTCTTGAATTGTATTTTTCTTTACTTACCTGATGAAGCTGATTCCAGCTTCGCAGCTTGTGTTTTTGCACAGTTATTTCCAGCAGCAAATGCACACTTTTTGTGAAAATTACACCTAAACATTATGTTAATCATTTTAGCAATTTTTCAAACGAAAATTATGGATAGGACGGAGATACATGAAGAAGAGCATAGATCAGTACTATAAGATGTACAACAAAGTCTGCCATTAAAATTATTAATTTTTTTCCTTCCTATGATTTTCTCATTACCAATGACGCCATTAGTGCCCAAAGCCACTGAACAGTAATTATGTCTAAAATATGGTAATAAAAAGCAGGTTGTAAGTTTATTTTTACACTTAAAGGCTGTTTATTTCACGCAACTTACTTGCATTTTTCACACTGTAAACCCTGTCTTATTAGGCCGACCAATATTTCGCCACAGAAATCGCAAAATGTTGGTGTTTTGAATGAGATGACGGAAAGAACATGTGGACGTGAAGCTTTCTCGCTCCGATCAATTATTACTATCTCAACAATATTTCCATTTCCCTGAAAACTGAACAAAAAATTTTCTTATTCTAAAACCTTTTTCCTTCTATATTCTCCTTCTCAACTCCTAGTCCGCTAAAAGAACAAAAAAAAAAAAGAACAGAAGTAACCGCTCAACAAGGAACCGCTTTTGAACCAAAACAGATCAAACTTCTTTCCGACTTTAATAATTCCAGCTAATCAAGTTTTTCGACTTTAATAATTCCAGCTAATCAAGTTTCCCTATTAGTCCCTCTCTCTCTTCCAAAAGAGCTGAATTTGTATTCCAGCTTTTTTTTTTCGGTTCTTTCACGTGTTTCCTTACTTTAGCTGGTATATTCGGCAACAATGTACAACCACTGACCAGTTGATTCAGGTTTGTTAGATGTTGCAAAAATCCAGGCGACGTATAATCATGCCGAAACATTTGCAATTCACAGTGTGCGTCCAATTTACCATCGCTATGTTTTTCGGCAAAGTGATAGACTGTTTTCCGAAAAACAGCAAACGCCTTTAAAAATAAATAGTAAAGAAGGAAAATGTTAAAAACACAAGGAAAAGTTTTTTTTTTATTCCCGTTGTAACTATAGACTGTTAACAGTGTGATTATTATTGTGCACTTACCTCTAGTGACTCATCGCGAACGATTGTAATCACATCTTTATAAGAACCAAACTGTAACGTTACAGATATTCGACGATCATCACTGCATACATCCATAGCATCTTTACAGCTTCCAACAGAAGCGTCAGTAAACATAATAGTGATGTCGCTCTAGCGATTTTGCCTACTTTTCTTCTTATCTGATCTTTAAACCAGTCGATGTTTAAAAAAAATCCTAAACCAGTCAAGAACTACAATGCTGTTAATAATGTGAAATTTTTTGCCGTTTCGACGTAAGTTTTATCTAAAAGCTTCTTTTTATATAGTTGATGCAACAAGTATTCGAGGCTGTTTGGCGTATAGGTAAATTCTAAACTTTCGGAAATTTAAAAAAAAGGTAATATGCATAAATTTTTCAGAAATGTTCAGATCTCTAACACTGATTAAACAGCAGTCAACAATAACCAGCGATAATAATAACAAACAACAAATTTATAGCCAAAAAAAATAGCCCACGGAAACTTTGATGGTGCTCTTCAAAAATAGAAAAAGCAATAGCTTGTAATTTTAAAGACAAAAGTAACAAGTTTTGCGAAAAATTAGAGAGCAAAATACAAAAAGCAACTTTAGATTTGGCTAGTTAGTTTTTGTATCAGTCAGTCACGACGCTGTTTTTTAGTCTAGAAAAGGCATATTCTAAAAACTTTTTTGACGAGTATCGAATAGAATGAGCAAAGGGTCTACAATGATTCAGTGGGAAAGGTCATTTTTGAAACAAATCGCACAAGAAGGAATCATTTAACCGTGAAATACTGCAGTTGCTTTCCTAAAAAAAAGCATAATTTTTTACTGTCTAAAGTTTCATGTTTTCAGCAGAGGCAGATAAAAAAATTAGAGAAGGTAATCTGTGAACGTTAAAATAGTTTATAGTTGTTCATTTCATAGTCCACCCTAAAGTTTAGACTACATTTTGCACACGGTGAACCGCTTATATAGCCAAAAGATGAGGGTGGTAATTGGATTTACAAGAGCTTCTAAGAAAAACACTGAAATTGGCACATCCAGTATCCTACCTGAAAAAAAAGCGACAAAAAGTAAATGATAATCCTAGTGATATAAAAACCAATAAGTTTTCTACTACTCATCTTTCGCAACAATAAAGAAAAGTTCAGTTTTTTATATTCTCATTACTTCATTTGCTTTGAAGCACAGTAAAAACCTTAATTTTCGATTCGATCACTTTTTATGATTCTCAAAAAAAAAAAACAGTTTCGGAAATTAAAGTTTCGGTTGAATAAACCAGAATAATTGAACATTTCATTTGGTGCAACAAAAACAAATTACCTACAGTTTTGAAATATATGGTTTTATTTAGTGTCGGGTAGCTCATGTGCATAGTTAAATTAGTTCCCAAACCCCCAGTTATCTTAGCCAATACTAAAGAAAAACGGCCCATAAGACCATAAATTTGATTAGTTTTTCTGTACAACTGAACTTCTTTCTTGCTTCACCTTTTAACAATCCTTATACGCACTGAAATAAGCGTCACTAAAATATTTCAAACCAAGAAGAAAAAATGACCAGGACAGAGCAGTTAAGTACTAAACGACAGTTTTTGTCAATCTTTGACAAAAAAGAAACAGGTAGTCAGACAAAAATGTTCAACAAAGTAAAAAAAATTAGAATGTTGATCATCATTGTTTCTCAAATTTCCATTTTCTCTATTCAAAACATTCGAACATTGATAAGTTTTACCGTGTAAAGTAGAAACTTTAAAATACAATACAGCAGAATACCAACACTTTTGCACAACAGTAGAACAGAAAAAAAAAAAAAATGAAAAAAAAGTTCTGCAGCAAAAAAGAAATATAAATTAATCACTTATACAAATTCAGGAGATCATTGAAACCTGCAAATTTAAAAAAAAAGTTAATGCAAACAATTAATGCTCGTAAAGACCCGTTGTATCTACCGCCACTGGTGGTTCAGAGCAAACATGGCAAACATCGAATCAAAGACCGTATTTTGAACGTCCCCCAACGGCTATGAAAACGAATTTCCATCAGTTTTTTTGTAAGTTAAGATCAGCTGCAAGTAGGAAAAAAATTTGTTCAAATTTGTAAATGTGGATATGCTTCGTGCAACATCTACATGGATGGGCAGAAGCAGAAGGAACTATAAGGAGGCGAGAGCTGAGGAGGAATAGGCGGAGGAAGACCGAGGAAATACCCGGTTTTGAGTGCGTTTTAAAAAATTATTTTTCAGTAATTTTTGTCAGTAAAACATACGAATTGACAGTTTCAAAACAAAAAAAAACTAAAAGAACAGATTCTTCTAGCCTTCAATAACTTTGGTTTTTCTTGATGTTGATTGCTGCCCAGTTCATACATCTGCAACGATGAACTGTTTTTTAAGAGCAAAAAAAACCACGGATAAACTGTTAAGCGTAACCAAAGTTTGTGTTGAATGCCTGATGTGGAACCCATCAAACGTATTGTTGTTGTTTCCAAGAGAAACTGTGAAAACACAACTTTGCACAGCGCAAATATCTGTTAAGTGATAAAGAGATTGAAATTTCATTGGTTTTTCTCTTTGCCCTGTTTCCTTTCATTTCGCAAATGTCAATTCAAAAAATAATATATCGGTTTTATTTGGTTCACTTCTTTTCTATTTTTAAAATAGCTTTGAATCTTCTAGAATTAATCTACAGTTTAAAACGATAAAAAGCAACAGAAAAAAAGAACCTTTTGAATCAGAAACTAGAGTGCATTCAAAAAAAACGTGTTGATTTTACTGAACTGAAGTTCAAATTCTCTCAGTCCATGCTCCTTCACCCCCCCAAAAAAAAAGCTGTGGAATGAGAAATTGTAGCTTAAGCTGGAAGACATTCAGATGTTGATTGTGGTTACCAGTAAGTTTGACCATTTTTAATTTGATAAATTGTTATCTAAACTGTATTCTTGTCAGAAGAACAGCAGAAAAAGTAAAACAATTTTGATGGTTGCAATTCAATATTACTGAAGAAAAAAACAAACAGAAATCGAAGTAACTCGCAAACAAATATTACACAGTCTAAAAGTCAAAAAGGGAGCAAAAAAAAAGGACTTGTTGTTTTTACGACATATATGCCATTTTTCACTTTCGTCATATTTGTCAGTTCTTTTTTTTTTTCTTTTGTTCTCTTCAAGGATCGTTTCATCCTAAATGTTGCTTTCTTTCCATTACCATCAACACCAAAAAGTACAATTGTTTACAAAAATTTTTGCACAGTTTTATGGTTACCATAAAAATTTTTCAAAAAAAAACCTTGTAACTGAAAAGATCAGATTTACAAATTTTTTTAAATTGGTAAAATATTTTTCAAAAATGAAGAACAAAATAATGTTGTAATTAGTTTTCGACCATTTTCGTATAGTCAGTCAACGGAGCAGATTGCTACCAATGAACTTACTAAAAATAAATTCAATTTATGTGAAATCATAGAAAAAAAAGTCAGATTGCAAAAAAAATGACAGATTAATGCAGAAAACTTTTTGGAACTGCTGTTTTTGATACCGATTGGCAATGATCTCCTTTGTATCAGTCACAAATATGTGTCAATTAGAGATGAGAGACGGCAGTCGTGTTCGCCACCATAAACAGTATCACCAACATCAGAAACATGGCTTTCACTCTTTCAGCAACTACTACTAAGAACTACTAATAATTACTCTTAAGCAGCTAATATTGGCTTCAATTGTTAAAGTTCTGTTAGCCATTAAGAAGCGATAAAACTGCAACTATACAGATATATCAGAACTAGAGTACTACAGACAGAATTGAACACTATTCAACTGCAAAATTAATAAATTTAAACTAAAATAGGTAATAAAGCATCTATTAACTTCCGATTTATGTTATGTACATTAAAATTTCCAAAAATGTACAACCATAATTTTTTCCTAAAAGTTTTATAAAACACAGTAAGGAAAATGATATGTAAATAAACAAAGAAAAAAAAGCTTAAAACAGAAAATATCAGTAACAGTAAATACAAAAAAAAAAAAGCCAACAACAGCAAACATATGAGATCAAAACAGTTGCAAAAACCAACAAAATGAGTAACGATCAAAAGTTTTAAGAATGACGACTATGCATAATTATTATTCTACCGTTGCAGTAACAATTTTCTTCAACGTCACCTTGAATCCTTCCTTTTTTTTGTGCTTTATACTAAGAAGTTTCTTCAGTAAAACGTATTATAACAAAAAAAAACCAAAAATAAGGAAAAACCGTTACAAAGAAAAACCTCCAACTCGTCGAATTTTCAATAAACATGATTCCGCCATTTTCTCACAGAAAGAAAAACTTGACAATGCG
>UXUI01007190.1:5917-18795 GCA_900576705.1 Enterobius vermicularis | reverse complement strand
AAAAAAAAAAAAAAAGGTTTTCTTAATACTATGAAGAAGTATGCTGTCAGTATTTGTAGACAAAATTACATATATACATTCAAAAAATTTTTTGATATGTGTTGTAGAGATAAAAAAAATCATTTTTCCAAATTTTTCTTTATATAGATCAAAAATTTATCTCTTACTTCTTATCGTCTATGCGCTAATATCGATATACAGTTTCGCTTGTCCCTTTAAATCTCTCACAACTTAGCGTCTATTCTAAAAACCTCACAGCTCTAGAAATTCTGGCCAATAAATAAAGTTTAGAGCTATTTCCACCGCTTTATTTACTTTCCGTCACTTTTCAGCAGAATCGAGAATCAGAGCTGAAATAGACAATTGTGGTCCAGAAAAACTTTTTTGTCTTTTGTAATTGAACTATTGCAGTGATTGTTGGTTATCGCCTTTTAAACAGCACATTTAGAACCCGTGAAAATTGATAAAAAATCACCGAGTTTTTGCAAAATCTGATAAATTTGCACCACTATACCGTAAAACTAGTACAAAAACTTAACTTAACTCTATTTGTCGCTTTCTTCAAATACTGTTGAAATATCGTTGAATACTGTAAGTAAAAGAGGTTTCCATGTGGTAAAATTTAGAGAAACATTAACTAGCAGATCAGTGACACAGTGACACAAAATACGATCTTTATAAGAATAATAAAAAAAATTTGAGCTAACAGACTAAAAATCCAAATAAGCACAACAGCTAGTAATTAGTATTTGCTCTGAAACTAATGTAATTTTAATTCGCAGTTTTTTTTTTTTTTGTTTTTCAGATGCGACTGTTTAGTCTGAAATATTCTAGCACCAACAAAGAACAATATTAACAGCAGAACTTTAGATACCGTATACAGCTCATTCTTAGATCGGTTCTAACTACTGTTATGTTTAGCACCAATTAAAAAATGTTCTGCCCTCAAACATTGCAGAACTGTTTCGAACTTTTTATACGCTGCAAAATGAACCTGTCGAATACAGTCTGAACAAATTTTTTTCCACCTTCAAGTGAAATTTCAAGACGATGAGGCACAAATAATAGTTGTGGTAGTGAATAATTCAAAAATTTAGTTCAAAACTCTAAAAACGATGTATTTTAAAAATATTCATGAAAACTTTTCATGTTTAATTTAATCTACATAATCTTAAAAATAGACTACAGTCAATTTTTCGCTTTCTTCTTGGTTCACACAAACATTCATAAAAGTTCATATTAATTGAACTTTCTGAGCAACGTATATTTTGGCAAAATAATTTTGATGACCGTTTTTCCCTCGGTAATTCTTTTCATATTACCAAGTGTTATAAATATTTTCATAGTGTTAAATATTTTCTTCTTTTTCTTTGAAATAAAATTAATAACTGTTTACAAACAACTAGTAAAAAAACCTAATGTCTCGTGTAGCATGACCTAATTTCCGTCGAAAAAAATGATGGTAACAAGTGGTTCATCAAGTATATTTTCATTAACGGCCATACACAGACCACTTTCCATTTGGAACCTTTCTTCTTTTTACCTTTAATTACCCAGGCACTTAATTTTTTTCATCAACAACAGTGTCTATATCTCCTTTCTCCACCATTCAGCTGAAAAATTACTATTATTTTATATTAAGAGAAAGCTAAAAAACAGTGATAATAACGAAATTTAAGTAATCACCCTGTAATCTACCTACTCCACAATCCTTTGAGAAACGTTTTTTGGCGAATTGTTTGGCTAACGACAGTTCATCGCTCTTACAAACAAGTAAAATTGGAAGTTCAAGCAAAAGCACTTTAGAAGTAATTTCGGGCAAAAAAGAACCAAAAAGAGAAAGTTGGAAAGTTGACAGTCATGGCAAGAAAAATTTTAAGTTTCCTTCTGGTGATTTAGTGTGTTAGTAAAGCGCTCCAACAAGAAAAGAGAATGACTGTGAAAAAAGTAAAAGGAGAGAGATGACTGTGAAGGAATAGGTTGCAAAGTTTCTTTTCTCCTCCAATTCATCACTTTGCCTTTTCTTATTACATCACTGTGTTAATGAAGCATAGCAGACTTTCAAGCAATTATATAAACATATACAATTGATAACAACGATACCATAAGAAAATCCGACTTCTTTGTACATTTTTTTTCTTTTTGCAAAAATCAACGTTACTTAAGTGCAACCAAACCTTCTGTTATTGCTCTTTTGTGCTCACTGGTCACTTAAAATGCATTCATTCGGCAACGTTTCTATTAACCACAATCTTCAATCTATCCAATTGAATGAATTCAACACTAAAGTCACAATGGTACAAAATAAGACTAGAAAGCACAATAAAAATGGCTAATAGCTTCCACAGCACTTATTAAAACAACTCACATTCGTTTTTGCTCAAAATGGAGCTTTAAACAATATCATTATTAAAGCATTTTTATTGTGCTAAAGACCATAGCACCAAGATTTTAGTACATCGTATTCATAAGAATACAGCTAAATCAATATTAGCATTAAAAACCAAATCTTCTAATTACTATCAGTAGATTATTAGTGGCATTCCGGCTCAAAAAAATAAGTGCAAAACCAATATTTTGCGACAATGAAAACATCATTGTTATAGTTTCTCACTGCTTCTATAAAAGGTTGGGTAATAAATAGTACAATCATAAAAAAAGCTTATTGTACCATGTCACACTCTTTTTGGTCTATCTTTCCTTACTAAACATAAAAAATTTTGTTGATACCTGGAGGGGGCTTCTCTGACATTATTCGTTTTTATTCAGCCGAGAGCCAACTATTCGACTGCCAAAAGTGCTGCTCAATAGCTGTCGCGACAGAATATGCAAGACTGCTGTAATGAATAAAGTGATGGTCAATGATCTTTTTTTGGAAGAAAGCTTCTAAAAGGCAGGCTACTGTGAAAGAAACGGTTCTGAAAGAAACGGAGGTGGAAGGATAAGATCATCGTTGTTCTTCTCATAGCTCCTTGAAACGGTTTTTCTTGCAGTCAGTTTTCGCAACTTGTGGGATTTATCCAACTGTACATTTTTTTTAATCATAAACATTCCTTTTGCTAGTTTGCAGGAGAACATGGCTTATACGTTTAGTACTATCGTATCGTTACGGTGTATAGTTTTGTTAAAGTTTTTCATTTTTTTTTTCCAATTAAGTATCCTAGGGGGCAGGCAGACAGAGTTGTCAGTGTTTGGTCAAGTTGCTATCAACTCCTTTCTATACCAAGGTAAACTTAAAGCACCGACGGAAACGAGGGACTACATGGTCGTCTCTCAAGCAGATCCCTATATCAAGCCGGCCATCGTTTAATATGCCAAATTTAAACCCCTCACCGTTCCCATTTTAGCAAGGGGAATAATTGGAGAAGAATGGATGTATGAAGAAAGGGTTCACCTGAGGAGATTATCAAGCGTGGGCCAAATTTTAGATGCTGAAGTAATCGCTCTACCGTCCAAAAGACTTAAGCTGGAAGCAGAGTATCAGAATGTTCTGCATACTTATTATTTACCTGAAGCCTTCCAGAAATTATACGGCGAAAGCCACGTTTTATGTACTCAACAGGTATGGATTAGGAACATTTATGATTGCTCCTATGCTCATTCAGAAAAAAATATTTCTCAACGAGTAAAGAGACTGGTCACTCATGCCTAGAACGGATACGGGACTACGAAGAACTGATCATCGTTTTTGCCGTTTATGCCAAGGAGCGGATTAGAGCTAATTTTTGGATCAGCGGAAATTTTTAAATTGATGGAACGCGCTTCCAGACTGATAGACTCTGAGGACGTAAGCGACATTATTATCCCTCCCGATATGGATAATACCGGCTACGAAATAATACCCACACAGTTTATGGCGAAGAAATCAAAAACAGTTTTAATGGATGATTACGATCCTCAACAGCAAATCCTATTGGAAAGGCTTATGCGACTAAAGGATGAAGAGGAAATAATGAACATCGACCGGGAACAAAGTAAATGGAGGCAAGAAAACAATCTCGAGAATACCCATGTCTAGGTTCAAGGGAAGTGGAGACAAGTCACGAAGCAACAGGCACAAGTTCTCCAGTTTTTAGACAATCCCACAAACAGAATTCTTGCAGTTCAGGCACCCCTCAGGATGGGTAAAACTCATGTGATCTTATTATGTCTCTTGAAGTCACTGGAAGATTTAAATGGAGCCGTCCTAATTACAGCTTCTACAAATTTGGGGGTCCAGGAAATCACGGAAAAGTTGTTGAGCAGTTACGTGCGGAAAATGGTGAGATAGTGTTCCTGTAATCAGCAGTTAACGAAATATTGCCTTAACAACTCGGCAAACAATTATGGAAAAAATGTCGTATTTCTGAAATACTGCAGGTTCATATTGATAGCAAGGTAAAGGCAGCAGAAACGAAGTACCTTGACCAGCACGTGACGAAGAGACTCCATGACTGCAATCCATATCATGAGAGAGAAGCTCTTCGCATCGCATTTAAAATTAGAAAGTCCAGGTTGGTCTGTTGCACGGCGCCAATGACAGGCATATTGTTACAGGTTTGGAAGCAAAATTTTTGTATGAATCTCTTATAACATTTAGTGATTGATAACGGTGGATTATTGCTAGAGATGTTTTTAATATCAATGATCGCTAGTTTGACAAATGTAGAAAGGGTCTTAGTGACAAGAGACCAACATCGGTTGCTTTTGTTCACTGAAGCGCTTCCAAACAATGTTATATGTCTGAGACATGAGGGGACGATTGAGAAACTTATCGAATCCGGCTTTTAGAAGTCACCCGGCGTTGGTCAAGGCACTTTCAGAATTCTCATACGGAGGACACCTAACCCCAGCGAAGACAGCTGAGGAACGTCTTTGATGGAGGGTATTAGGGTTTCTGGCGCCAAATGATCAAACCCTGATTCTCATGTTGCAGATGACGGGCTGCGAACAGTTAACGATGGGGCGGAGCTAATTGAGTAACCTTCATAATCATATGACCGTGATGCTGGGAAGGTTTATCACGGATAAGATTCTGACGTCGGATGTGGTTATTTTATGCTACTCTTCAGCTTCAGTAGTGAGAATCGCAAAACTAGACCCTGAGAGTCGAGTACCCAGCATAAATCGCTATCATGTTCGCGAATGTGACTTTGTTATCATAATAACAACCCGCGTCGCTTGAAGAGTTTACCAGAGCGTCAACTCGTTCCAGACCCACGTTGGGCGACAGTTGCCCTATTCAAAGCACGTGAACGCGTTTTCATTATTGGAGACATAAAACTTCTAAAACGTTCGAATGTTTGGAGGCAATACACAGAATAATACCGCACATGTCTTAGTAATAAATTAAATCTATTTCATGGTTGGATAAAAGACTATGACCACTAAAGGTTCAAAAAAAATCGTATTTCAGTTAAAGGTGAGTTCTTTTTGAAAATAGGGATGGGGTTCCAGAATTTTGTTTTTATTAAATAAAATTTTTTGTTATTTTTACAAGATTTCAGTTAAGTTAGTTGTTCATTCAAGTATTTTAAATTAGATTTTGATCCTTCTTTTTCTTTTTTGTACATTTTTACTTTATTGCTATTTTGAACGGATTTAAAGTTTTTTATCAAACATTTTCTGAGGAATAGTAACTTTTTGTCTGTTACCTTTTTTCTTTTGATTTGGTTCTTTAACGGTTAATTTATTTTATTCTCTAAAACAGTTTTTCTTTGCAAATTATCACCCCACTTTTTGTTCCCGTTTTTTTGTTTGTTTCAAATTAGATTTTACTTTTAAAATGGAACAAAAATTCTTTTATTTGTTTTCGTTTTCATTTTTTTCTTTAAAACTCTTTATGAGGGTATATATTTTTGAAATGCGAGAGGCACAGATTTCAGAAACAACAAAGAAGAAGAAAATACAGGTTATCTTATAAGTTGGCAGTCTACAAATGAGAGTGATCCTTTATAATTTACATCTCATTCTTGTAGTTTGTGTTTTATTATGATGATTTCATATGCAAGTTTCAATATTCCTTGTGAATTTGCCAAAACTCAAAGTAATGCCTGCTCAGCTCAAGCCTTTGTTCGTCCGCCTCTATTGATAGTGTCGCGACGGCAAGCGAAATGGCTTGAAGGACCGATGATGGTAAAAGAACCAGGCATGAACCTGAGGGGACGCTCTTGGAGGACATGCTGGAAGATCACTGCCCAATCGAGACGTATAAAAGAAGTAAGGCAAATACAAGAGTCCTGTCCTGTTTTTCTGTCGAATGAGACATCTGAAGCTAGTGGATATTCGCTATCCTCGCCTCATTGTGCCTCAATACAGCTTTAAAACTGTTTTTCTGTTTTTCTTTTATATTTGATCGCAAATATTCTTTATCGTTTTTTGCTTTCTTTGATTTAAATTTTTTCTTGTTTTAATAATTCATAATATTTCTTTGGAATCACCAACAGCTTGTCTGCTCTGTGTTCGTTTTCATTATAAGTTAATTTTGATACTGTAATAAAGCTTAGGTTAGTGGACTGGTTGCTCAGTGACCTTTATCTGTTTATCTGTTTCGCTGTCTCTCCAGTATTCGCTTAGCTGTAATATTTGGGGATTTCCAGTTAATTAAGAGCTAACAAATAAGTTAAAGCGCACAATCTTTTATCACGTTTTATTCGTTGAAAACGTACAGTCTTTAGCATAGTGCTGTAAGCGTTGGCAACTACAGTTCCTTGCAGTGCATGACTGGCTGTGGGAACAAGGATCTCCGCAGTGACGCTGTAGAGGAGTTATGATCATCTTCCCAATTAAAGAGGTTCTCAATAGTTGCGATAGTTAGAAACACACTGAAACTCGGTTAGTTAAACCAGTCACTGTTCAGTGCAATCTCATATAAAGCCCGTCAAGTAACCGCCTCATAAAAAAAAACTACGTAACACAACATAAAATTAACGTTAAAAGCAGAAACAGAAGCCGATAGTGACAAAAAGTCAAGCTTTGCGTGAAATTTTTTTTACCTTGTTTACTTTTTCTGCACACTGCCTGTCGCTTTTCGTCTCATTAGCAGCGAAAGTCATTCCTACGCCGCAGATACATATACATTAGACAAAAAGACAGCTAAGAAATTAAAACTATACTTCAAGGTCTTCGTCAGAAAGCATTATTTTTTGAAGAAGAATCTCATGTCCGAAACTTGAAAAGCATTTCATTTGAAATGAAGAAAGGCGCACACCGATCATTATCTAATTGTTAGAAGACAATGAATTATTTACAGTTAAAGCGCAAGACTATTTTATCCAAAAACACAGGTTTCAATGAGCAGTGAAAGTCAAAAATTTACTCTTTTCGCTGCCTGCTGGAGACAGAATCAAAGACTATAATGGCAGTTTACCGCACGTCTATGTGCACCACCTGATGCTCTATCTGCGGAGCATTTTCAGCCTTATATAAACGATTTTGGTGGATTTGATAAAGGAGAGGAAAAGAACAAAGTTTATAAGTTTTGCCTGCGTCGCTTGTTCCTCCCCTCCACCCACACTCTGTAAAAACCACAAGATTTTCCTAACGTTTCGGTGGTTCAGTGGTTATCTCAGCTTCAGGCTCGAGTAATTAAGCTTTCACAAAAGCGCACGTCTGTTCGTGCCTACTCTCCATTAAAGCTTAATTAGATAGGTTTATCACTCTACTTCGTCGTCGTATTCTTTGCTTGCAGCAACACTCCGGATCGACAAGTTCACGCTATTAGTTTCACGCTCGATTCTACACGTCTTCAAGACGACCACAAATCGTGCCTACTTCTGTTCTATTGCCCACGTTCATTATCTCGATCGTCGAAACTGTACTTTCTGGGCTTTTCTCCCAACCGACGCGATAATTTATCTGTTGTTTCCAGCTAATCAGGTGCCGACAACGTCGCAACGGTTCTTATAAACCTTAACTCTTGTGGCCAACTAAAACCAGATTGCACTCACTACTTCTTGAAAATTTCTCCTTTTTTATGTTTAAGAGATAATTTATGTGGCGGATATTGGTAGCTTTGTTTGGCAGCTGAATTTCTGTTACCGTAACTTTTCTTCCTCTTATTGTATTAGGTCTGTAATTCTAACCTACCTCCACCGTCCCCTCTTTAAATTACCACTGCATGATAACACTACCTCATCTATTCTAGGCTGACAACAAGTCAAAGATAATTTCTCTGTTTCTACTCTCTTTTCTCGGTAAGCTCAAGTGTTCTTATCTCCAGAGATGTCAAAACTGCTCGATACACTTCTTTTTTTTCTTTTTGGAACTAAAGCTTCAATTTCCTCATATTTTCGTGCTCTTTGTAACTATCACCTTCCCGTCATGGCTGACCCTGGTCTGCTTGGGCATCAAAAAACCGTACGGTCTTATCACGTTCAAAGCACTACCACTGGCTTAAATGATCGGTCTTAAGTTTAATACACCTTTGGCAATAAATATTATTTTCTCAAACTTCTGTTCTGTCAGAAATCGCTTACCTATTGACTATTTAAGAGAGGTTTTAACCAGTCCTACTGCTCTTTCATAAATTTCAAAAAAATTTTTTTTTCAAAAATTTAAATGCAAAAATCTTTACTTCTTTAATTTTCTCACAATTGACAGTTTCTGATTCGAATAAAAACGGCAGAGGACTTATCTTATCGTAGTTGCAGTTTTTTAGGTCTTGAAAGACAATTTCGTTGATGAGCCAGAGCTTGAGAAACACCTAAGTTTAGTGGGTAGAATAAGTTAGAAACTGTTAAACACATTAGTACCAAATCGTTTTCTCCAGAATTTCCCTAATTTAGACATAAAAATAAGTACAAATTTTAACCAATTAGGTGCAACTTAATTTCAGTTAAATTTTGAATAATGGTCTTTTACCTTACAGAAAACAGCTCAGAGTTGTTTAAAATGACATCTTGAATAACTTTTAAGTAGCGCCTAAATTTGAGAATTAAGTAAAATGGTCACAATATTTTCTGCAATGATGATCGTTAGAAAATCTTTCTAAGAGAAATAGAAACTGTATCACAATAATGGAGACGAACTGTTTCAGACTGGTAATAAACAATTTCGATAAATATAGTTTTTTAGTTGCCATTCATATAAAACAAATAATAGAAACTTATCATTTCTACCACATGCAGCTGTGAGAACACAGCAGTTATTATAACTGTAACTTTTGAGGCATCGACGCACAAAAGTTGTCGGGAAGACAGCATTTTGCGTCACTTCTTTTTGTCTGTCTGGGCTTTCTTTTTCTGAATACTTTTCTAGGAAAGGTCCTGTGTACATACCCATGTGTCAGTACATCTGTAAGGTTATCTTCACCCTTCATAGAGATTCTTCTTGCTGCAGGAAAGGAAGCTACTGTAAATGTTTTAATCACTTTCTAATAAAGCGCTTGTTTTACAACTGAAATTAGCAGTATTAATATGTTTACAAAATCTAATTTTTTCATGACAAAAACCACTGCCTCTTCCAGAAGAGAAAAGGGTATATAGCCAGTTAGATTATTAATAAAGTGTTGCAGTCAAAAAAAAAAAAAGATTTTAGCGTAACTAGACTGCATCTGGCTTACACAAGAGTTGGAGTTTGAAATACAAAATGACTTAAAAGCAGAGAAGTAATCAACATGTCGAAGATTACTGAAGGCTTATTGATCTTGATATGTTTGCATAAAGATTTTGGTAGCAAATTGTAGATGCACATTTTGGACTTTTGGCTATACAAAACGTTTAAATCAGAAGAAAATCAAAAATTTTCAAATTTTAAACAGCTTTTTCTGTTTCAATCTGAAGAAATTAATCATCCTGCATAGTACTGCAGTGCTCACCACAGTAAGCGCGAAATGTCACTATATGAAGGCACGGAATGGAATTAAATTTTCTATAAATTAAGATAGTAAATTATCAAAAACACTAATCAGTTAGAGTAGAAAATAAAGACAAGAATAAAAAACAGAAGGAAAATACAACAAGAAATAATTTACTGACTATAATATGACTAATTCAACTGTACTCTTAGCATTGGATTACTATTGTTTAAACACCGATTAGTATAAATACAAAGCCAAAAAAAAAACATTGCTTTTTTATGACCATTTTAATAAAGAAAGTTTGTTTTTTTTTTTCGAATTATTATTGAGCGTGTTCTATTAATTTCCGACAAATTTAATATTGTAATATCTGAGATTGATTAAGATTCTTGAATTTGACAAAGCTGAACTACATTGAAGATATATGGCAGGTCAGTCATTCACCTAATGGTTAAAAGAAAGGCAAAAGCTAGAATTAAAAATCTTCGAAATTTAGTTCAGCGACATTTACTGTCACAATAGAACGTCAAAATAAAAGCTTACCGGTTAAGCGCTGCAGTGCAGTCGCTTATAAACGCTAATCTTCTCTTTGCTTTCAAAAATCTTTCTGTTTTTTTAAATAAAAATTATGGTTGATAAGCTAAAGACAAATTTGAATAGTTACTTTTACGCCTTTCACGATAAAGATTGAGAAAGATCACGATTTTGGAGGTCTATGATCTAAGGTATTTGATTTTGAGCCAGCTGTGTTTTCAGGTATACTTGACAAAAAGAACTGGTCTAACTGTGAAACGTTCTTCTTTTTTGTAACTTTATCATCACCGCTTGATAGTTCCCAAGATACCGTGGTATTTAATCTGAACAACAAACTACTGTTTTATAATCCAATGTATTACCTACAAAAGATATAGTATGTGGCACAGTCTATTAGCTAAAGGAATGTATATTGTAGTTAAGATTTTACAGGATAAAATCACTTGGTATGCATTCAATCATGAGCATTTACAGAGTTGCTTACTTGTGTAGTGTTCAAATGAGGTTGGGTTTATGTATCTAAGGGCACTTTAGCAGAATCTTTTGTAAAAAATGGCAAAACTTCAGCTTTAGTCTTTTTTCCTAGCCTAATATTAAGCTTTTTAGCTGGTGTCAGTTTTTTTGGCTTTTTTTCAATTAGAGATTTCAATTCCTCATAACATTTGTAAAGAAACATAGCTACATTTAATGCAGTTGAAATACATCAATTTGGATGGCCAAAAAAGAAAAAATGATAATCAGATTGAAGTCTGTTTTTTTTTTTAAATAGGTTTGCACATTAGGAGAAGAATTTTATTCAAAATTTACTCATTTTGCTTTTTTACAAAAATTCTTCTTTCTAAATAAGTTTTACATGAAAGCTATGCATGCAGTTAAGGTTGTGGCAGCACGATTAGTATAAAAATTAAAAAATACATCTTATCCTCACTTCTCTTAATTTGGTTATTTGGGAAGAAATTGCAAAAAGAATCACTGCTTAAAAGTTTAAGTCTAATTAAGGTGATGCAGATCGGTGAGCAAGTAAAAGATGAAAAGGTTAAATGAAAATGTCTAAGAAATAGTTTTTTTCTTCTACTACAACTGCTAAGTTTTTTCCAGTTAAAGTTTTTGGCAGTGGCGTTTTCCACAGAATCTTAACAGGCCTAAAAGCAAAAGTACTTTGTTTGCCTTTTTTCTTACCGATCTGCTATGAACAAAGAAAACAGTTGTAGCACCTGATTACCCAAAAAACTTGCAAGTTTCATTTTCAGCTGTTGAGCGAAGGCTCTCGTTAAGTGGTTTCAATGTATAATGCGACTGTAGTAACACTCGGGTTTGTTTATTAAATTTAAATTTCAAAATTTTTTGATTATCGTTTAATTTTGCTGCGTTCCAATGTCTTATTATAATCAAATGAGACGTTGCTAAAAAATGAGTCGAAGTTTTATTCCTTCACATCAAAGATTGGTGATGTGTGGCAACACCATCAAATTACCAAAAATACCTTCGATACCAAATGTCCAGCACTTGAAGATGTACAACTTGTGGAAATTTATTCGTGTAATATTAAAGCAAAATCACTGGGCAAATAGTTTTTGCTTTGTTAGCCAAATTTAAAGACAGTTCAAAAGCTGCTTCCTCAAAAGACAAATCACATGTAATACTTTTGTTCTTTTCGACGATTAACAATAAAGTAATAAAAGCAGTAACAAAAACGCATTCAAAAATTTATTAAAAGTTATAAGACTACTAAAGTAAAACTTTTTTACGATTCAGTTACGAGAAGAGATAAATTAATGCAAAAAAAAAAAATGGTTGTCAGCAAATTTCCTTAGTTCCGTGACACACTTAGAAAGAACATAAAACTGCAGAGTCATCACTGTTTTCGACTCGCATTTTCAAGAATTTTGACCACTTCCATTTTTTTATATTCCCGAGCCAAATCAAGAGGTGTTTTCTGAAAATAGCCAATAACGAATAAAATGCATAATAAAAAAGTTAACACAATAAAAGTTTATTTGCAAATGAAAAGCGTCTGAGTAAAGTTCCAAGAAATCAGAAATTTATACCTTTATTTCAGCCTCATTTTTTCACGTGATCTTACCTTCTGATCACTCATATTTTCTACTGACTTATAAGTTCTTTATAAAAAAAGAAAAAAAACACCAAAAATTAAAAGAACATTTATTTATAGAACCACACTAAAAACTTTAAAATAAGAAATAAAACTTGACCATTAGAGGAAAAAACCTTCCTTATTCTACTAATTTTAACTTTTGTCATCGCAGAAATATATTTTTCACAAAAATGAAAAGCTTTAAAGTAACTGGGCTAAACTAATTTCAGTAAACCCTCAAATTTTTCTAACCCTTCGCAGCGATGTTGGCCTCGTTTTGGAGCAAAACCTCTACAACCTTCACAGAACCGTTCTCCGATGCACAGTGTAAAGGAGTGTCCTGAATTGAAAGAATGAAAGTTTTTGTCGAGTTACAAAAAAAGTGTGAATGAACATTTTTGAAATGTGCAAAAATGTTCAAAATTCAAAAATTTTTTGACTACAGCAGCAGATTTGTATTAAAAAACGGTG
>UXUI01007189.1:23549-43325 GCA_900576705.1 Enterobius vermicularis | reverse complement strand
ATTCATTTGCGTCAACAATGACAGTGAGGACATGTTAAATTTGATTTATTTTAATACCATTTGTATAATGACAATGGCACTCAACATTTATCTGTTGATTCATCGTGTATTCAAAGTTTTTGGTTTGTAATATACGTATTTTAATCGTATGAGGCAGCTTTTGCTTTCCCCAGTTTTGTTATTCATGCATCCAAGTTTAGTGACCGAATCACTCCAAAAACATTCGATAACTAAATAAACCTTTCACTCTTACTAGCATTAATACTGGTGAATTGAGAATGGGTTCTTGACTGGTTTGTATATACTGATCTTAAAAATTACCTTTTAATTGTACTCCAAAAAAAATGCTGCTTTATTGAATTTTTGATTCCAACAAAAAGTTGAGGGCCTATAATAATTTGTAATAATAAATTTTGTGACTTTTCTGCTCAGTCGTTTTACGAACAGGGGAGCGCTTTTTAGACATGTAAAGTCCAAGTTGGTGTAGCATTCTAGGTCAGCAGTGTCGTTTATGAGAAAAAACTGACAATTTGTAGTACTTTGAAAGGTTCTGGATATATTGTCATTGTTTACTTCATTTTAGGATTTTTAATTTGCATTTTAGGACGTATTTGTTTGGCTAGCAGGATAAATCTAAGTCTCTTCAGCAATTTTGCTAAGCACAGTATTTGCTTTTTTTTTATCGCTCACTTATAAAGTATAGTTTTAGATTTTGCTGGTTTCAAACATTGCAATATTTCAAGAAATCTTCAAGTCGTTTTGTTAGAGGAAGTTTTTTAGGCCAAATATCTACTCAGTGGAAGAAAGAGATTTTTAAAGGAGTTGTTGGTTTTTGTTCTTTTATAAAGGTTAGAGGTAGAAACCTTTTTTAATGAAGAATGTGTGGAAAATATCTGGAAATGAGAAATAACATTTTGAGAAAATGGTTGACAAATCATTACTTTAAGGTGTTATTATAGCATAGTAGTGATAAATATTTTTTGCTTAAAGTCAACTAACTACTAGTTGTCTTTTTGTACGTGCAGTTTTTTACTGTTGATTGAAGGAATATTTTGCATATTGGTACCAAGCTGTACCACTGGTTGGTTGTCAGCCGGTGGTCATCTGGAAAGATAAAAAAGGTTTTTTTTATGTTGTAACTGATAACCTAGACTGAACTTGGTTCAGAGAATACTCTGTGGTTTGTCATCAGAAAGCTGAGAGGAACAGGGGTTTGTGGTTTGAATCCTTAATTTAATTTCTTTCAGTATGATTTGATTTGTCACTTTGTAAATTCATTTTTCAAATCATTGCTGAGAAGGATTTGGTGTCTGCTGATAAAGAAGTAATTTTAGAAAATTAACCTTTTTTGATGTGGATGAGTACTGTGAAGGGGCAAAATAAGTACAGATAGAAATTTACTTTCTAAAAAACTGAACAAGTGGTAATACTGTTTAATTAACTAAAGAGAAAAAAGAGTAAGCGAAAGGAAGAGATGTTTTGATACTTATGGGATGTTGGTAGGAGATTGGAAGGTTTTTACGGTGGAGGGATGATACATAGGTATTTGAGTGCTGTGGCTGTTTGTAACGGTAGAACACTTCAAAGAAGCTTGCCTGTATTGGTCGATGGCGAAGCCGATTATATTATGGATTATTTGCTGTTTTCCTAGGTCTCGTTGCTGCAAAAAATTGATTTGTAAGCGTTTCTTTGACTTCGTTTCATTGTATTTGCACTGTATCTGCTTGAAGAGAACGAGGAATGGAGAGAAAAATGTGATGCGTGTATGTTTTTCATTCCAGTTATGTTTTTGTATGTTTGATATTACTCATCGTCAGTTGCGTAGAGCTGCATGATACTGTTCAGCAAAGCGACCATGAGTATTTTTGGTTTGAGACATTCTTTTGTTTTTGCTTTATCTTTCTCAGGCATTCTGTTATCTTCTACGTTGAATTAAAATTGTTTTGAATTTTTTTGTATTTTATGCTCATTCTTGTTATCCAGCTCTCAACAAGTTTTAAACTTTGAGATGTTACCACAGTCGTTATTGATATATGCGTCAGTATTTTTTTCTTCTCTGTTTTAATGTCTATATTACTCTCAATGATTCAGTTCCCTAATTGCATCAGACTTTAGAATGTATCTTAGACGAAATGGCTGTCAAGTATTTGTATAGTTTATTAGCAAGTAAGATTTGCAATACTTTGTTACCGCTTAAGCTTTGTTTTTGAACAGTTACGTCTTGTCTTTCTTTTTTTCTTTCAATTGTTGATTTCTTATCCTTACTGTTCGAGTAAAGGGGGACATGAAGTTTTCTATTCATCATGGAGGTCATTGTAGGCCACAGAAAGTGTAGGCAGAAATTACAATTAACTGGGCCAAGTCTGAAACTTTAATAATTATTTCGAAATTTTATCGTGAAATTTGCGAGAAAGATATATTTCTGAAAATTATTTTCTGATGAGGCTATTTTGTATGCAGGCTTTTAGTACTGATCACTTGTCGAAAACCTAAAGTATCTATCTTTTGGTGACGCTAAAAATTAATTTTTTATTTTTTTTAAAATTTTGTGCTTTTGTTGTAGAATTTGTATTTTCCAGTCCTTTATTATTTGATTAAATTGTTATTGTCTTTCTTTATTTTTTTTATTAAATAAAATAAAAATCAACAGAATTTATTTTCTTTTGTTTATGTTTCGTCAGTGTGAAAATCATCGTATAAAATTAATTTTTTTTTTTTTCAAAATTACCTTTTACGACTCTTGCACTGCTTATCAACTGGTAGTTATAATGACGTGTTTGTTAATGTAGAGGATTGGCTTGCGAATATGTATTATGTCAACAAAACTTTTTTGGTTTCAGATCTGTTATGTTTGCTGCATTTTTGCTTAAGAGATACTAGTGCCGTATATCTTCATTTATGAATTTATATTGTTCAGATATCATTTTTATTTTTGTGTTATTAGGTTTTTTGTCCATTCTTTTTCTGCTTGCAACAATTGTTGACTATCACTGAGATGAAATAGTCGTTTATTTTACCCGGTTTGATTTGGACTTTCTGGGTTTTTATATTTTTATCTCAAAGAAGTATTTTTTAGTAAATAGGCTATGGTATTTAATTAGCAGTATCTTCCGCCTTAAGTGCAACTTTGATGTAAACTTGAAGGAGCAGAAAAAATTGAATTAACAAGAAAGACTTATGAGTGGCTCTGTTTCATCTCATCCTTCTCTTTGGCATGTTGAAGTTGACGGCTATGAAGAAAAGCCATTGGTGTTGGACAAGCATTACCATGCAAGAATGGCTGGTCGAAACATCGCTTGGCTAGGTTTATGTGAAACTGATTTTTGAGCGGTCATTCTACTTTGATACTAGGACTTGAAACTAAAGTTTTTAACTAGTGAAAAAAGCTTATTTAATAACAAAATTCAAAGAATGGTATTATTCCAAGTTAATAAATTTATTTCTATAAGTGCAAAAGTTAATAATTTATTTCTATAAGTATAGCCGTATATTTTGTAGACAGCAAAACATGTTATGAGAAGGCCAAAGAATGTTGGGATTGGATTGTCGATGCATTATGGAGACTTGCGGAAACTCATTTCATTAAATTAGTTTTATTAATCCTCACAGTTATAGCTGTTAATGATGTAAGTTATTTACAGTTGTGATTTGGGTGCTTCTTTAAAAACAAGGTTTAATTTGAAAATCACAATAAGATCATTTATAATTTATAAATGAAGCATATTTGAAGCCTACTTTTCTTTGCAGATATGCGCTCTGAATTTGGTTCTTATTTTATTCGTTAGTCTAGCATCGTGCCTTCCAGTTCTTGCCAAATTGCTGTCATTGTTATTATGTGTGTTTTTGTCGGTTTTCTCGGTGGCGCGTATGTTATATCAGGTGAGAAAATTTTGTCTCTATATTCTTATTGTGGTGTTCAATTACGGTTTATTAATTTGAAGACTTTTAGCTGAGAAGAGTGTCTAATGCTACGTATGCCGGACTCGATTTTGGAAAGGCTGATTGTAATATAAGCTATCCAATGTTTGATAATTCTACCATCAAGTGGCTTGGGTTTAAAACAGTTCCAGATATATGGTCTTATGTTCTCGTAAGTTTTTACAGCTTATTTTAAAATACATTTTTTACAATGGTTGATTTGATAAACTGCAATATGTGTTGTTGCTTTTTCTTCAAAAAATTTTTTTATAACAAGGGGAAGCAGGTTATTAAAATGCAGAGCTGTTGTGGTGAATTCTTGAAGTATAAGTAGATATTTTTTAGCATTTGGTCTTAGCAATAATATTCATCGCGGCTCATTTTGTAATAGTGTATCGGCAACGGCATATGCGCAGGCTTCGAGGCGAACAAAATTCCTCACGTGGTCTGATATTTCCGGAAGCTCAACCCAGTAAATGGGATGCCAGTCTCATTGAAACTTTCAAATTCTTTCTAAATTATGGGTATTATAAATTTGGATTGGAGGTAGTGGTTCATCTGTCAATTACTTTTCTCAAACTTCTTTCTACTTCTCTAGGTTCATTTATGCAGGTATCATTGACCATAATGGTCCTTGTCGCTTGGGGGCGAATGGATTTACTTGGTTCATTGCTTTTGGTGTGGCTCATTATTTTCTGCGTTTTCTCAAGGAAAGTTTGTAGACTTTTGTGGCCGTTCTTCCTAGCTTACGTTGCAGTCATGTTTGTGCTACAGTATGCCATTTATGTTGGGCTGCCGCCAATCCTTTGCTATGGTAAGCCTCTCAGAGAGGTTGTTGTTCGGAATTATCATAAAATTATATCTCTTCAATCGAATAGTCTCTTACAGATTACCCTTGGAGCAGTTGGCTGAGTACAACGAGAGAAGATGATTTAGTAAGCCAAAATGATAATTTAGTGGCGTTCCTTGATTTAGGAAGTTATACACTCCCGTTGAAAACAGCTAATCTGATTGGAGATTTTTTCCTGCTAGTCGCTGTAGCATGCCAAGTGAGGCTTTTTTGAAATTTTTTTTAAAATTTTGGCGAAAAAATGTTGAAAATTTAACAGTTTTTTTAAGGAATACGTTTTTCGAATAGAAGGTTGTAAAAACCCTCCGCCTGCAGCTGGAGATAATGTCTCCGTTTACAAAAATGGCGTTTATATCTTCTCGTCAGAAAATCCTTACTACGATTTTGTTGTTAGCCAGAGGCTAGTTTTGTAGTTTAGGCTGCATTTGTCATCTGTATTAATTGTTTGGTGATTTGCGCTATCTTCTTTTTAGATCTCAAACTTTAAGCTTTAGCGATGTTAATTATACTAAAACTATATAACTTTTTCAGAAATTTTGTTGACTTTTTGAAGATTGCCGTCTTTATGTATGGCCATTGGGCTACAGTTATAATGGTTTTTATTGCGGGCCTAGGAGGTGTTTCACTCTTCGCTCTTGGCTATATTCTCTTGGCTTTCATGATTTTATGGAAAGGCACCACACTTTATACAATGAAAAATTACAGACGGACTCTTTTGCTTTGGAAGACTATTTTGTTATACAATGTTATTGTAATGTTTTTCAAGGTGGCGTTGCAGGTTCGGAACTTTTCTTGGACACTTTTTCTTTCACTCAAACCCACCATTGCAGTGCATCTTCACTTTAGTAGAGGGAAGCAGCAGTGCAGAGTCTCTGGTCTTCGATTTCTCAGAAATTTTTTGCCGTCATTAAATTCCATAAATTTTCAGCTCGTTGGATGCGTTTTCGTTGACAAGTTACTCAGTTGGTGTTCAATTCGTCAACTGTTCAGTATTGTTTGCGTTAGCACAATGTCTGGGCATGGCAACTCTTACTACTTTCCGCAGCGTAAGAAGTTCCAATTCTAGTTAAAAGTTATTACAAAAACAATCTTGAATGTTTATCATAAAATGCGTGTTTACAGAAGATGACTTTGACAAGAACTGCCCTGTTCAAAAGAGTGAAACTCAAATTGGTTTTGATACGCTTGCGTTTTTGTTTTTGGTTATGCAGTTGAGAATTCTCCATTCGTATTATTTCCAACATTGTATGTTAGATTTTCGAGCGGAGGCGGTTCTAATAAATCGGTTTGTATTTTTCCGATTTAAATTTGTACACTGATTAGTCTTTGCTTGCTTAATTTCTATAATTTGATAGAGTACGTTATGTCTTTTTCTTTAATTTTTTCAGAGGCGCAATTTTGACAAATCAGCTTATCCGAAAGGAGATGAAAGAGCAGAATGAGCAACAGCAGCAGAAGTTTATTGAAATCCGAGATAGAACGGAAAAAATAAGAAAAACTTATGAGGAACAAGAACGACGAGTTGGCACTGGAGCATTTGTTCCCGAGAGTTATGCTCAAGGTTTAGTTAGACTCTTACGTTTATTGTCATTGTTATTATTATTTGTGGTCATTGATATTAACGCCAGCACTAATGATATTAATATTGTTAATTTTACTAAGACTGCTTATAATGTCATTATTAGTATTGACAATATTAATATTGTTAGTATTATAAGTATTATTGATATTATTAATAATATTAATGTTAATAATAATATCAATATTATTAACACTATAAATACTATCAATATTACCGTTATTATTAATGTTATTGATATAGTTAATATTATCAATAATAACCATAATATTGATATTATTAATATTATTAACATTATTAATACTGATACTATTGGTATTTACAGTAATAATAGCGATAATAATAACAATTATGATAATGATAATTTTATTACTGTTATTATTATTATTTCCATTATTATAATGACTACTGTTACTATTACTATTTCTCTTAATCTCAATGCAAGAAAGTGCTAAGTGGTCAAGAATTTTCTTTAATTAATTATTTTCTGCTTCAAATTGGTCTCAGTCTTCTTTGTCTATTCGTATATAGGCACAAGTCTTAAAGAAACTAAATTCTACCGATGGAATATATATCACTAAAATCCTCACAGCCTCAGTTTCTTCTCTTTTGCTTTGCTTTGCAAATGGGAAGGATGTTTGCTTAAGTATCGCACAAAGTATAGCGCTTGTGTCGTGTAGTTTATCACCAAGTGCTTTTTGACTTGCGCTTTGAAGTACGAAAACTTAGTGGTTGACACGTAGATTAATGGGAATCGACGGGTTCGTGTTTTTTTTCTTATTTTGCAAAAATTTGGACTCTACAGGTCAGACTACTGTTTTACATTGTTGACCATAACTTTTGGGGAAACGTTACTTGAAAGATCTTTGGCGTTTACTTTTCGCTTCTAATATTCTGTTTTCATTCATATTCGTGATCGCTGCGGTAACACGAAGTATATAACAAGCACTATTTCGGCTGTTAGTGGCGTTTTATATTTAGTAGTGCGTGGGTGGTGCGTTACTCTAATTTTCCTCATTAACAGTAGCAAATTTTTAGTCATACTAATTTTTTTGCTTCCTGTTGTGGCGTTTTTGCTGTGACAGTTTAAAATTTATTCATTTTACATTAATTTTTCTAAGCTTTTACACAGAGTCTTAAACCGCATCTAGATTACGGTTATGCATGATAACAGTAGGTTCTAGTTCTATGAAAATGGCAGTACTCTTTAAAGTACATGATTTTCTGGTGTCACATGGTTTTTGTGCAGGAAGTGAAGAGTCTTTGGTGGATCTCGGCGATCCTTTTCCTGAATATGGTCTTCGTTTTATGGACATCGATGGTTTGTCGTAATCAGCTTGCCTCTAACAAAACTAAAAAATTTTTGTTTTATAATTTTTAAGCTTGTTTGGTTTCTTAGTAGACGGGATGGTGAAGGATTTTTAGTTTTTTTAATCGAGCTTTTTTGCTTAAATTCGTATTTATCAACTGTAACACTGTTACTTCTTGTGCTGCCTGTTTTTTTATAATGCTTAAACTCTTGCCTTTTACGATTACGCGCAGCTATTTTGTTCTTCACTTTAGATTAATTTTCGTATACTTTTTCATTTTTCAGCTTGTTATTCTCTTGAAAAAATTACCGGCTGATGTAAAAATTTTTATCATTTCTGCACAGTTTACTTATATGTTTGTCTAATACTTAAGTCTTTCATAAACCAAATCTGTTTTAGCAAAGCGAGCTGGTGACTATTATATGTTTGATTATGATCCAAATACGGATGTCCCGACCGAATATGTTGAGTCGTATGCGCCAGAAGTCACTCCAGGTGCTACGGACAGCACAAAGTTAGACCCCGCTCAAGTGAGAACAAGTGTTCCTTTATTATTTTTTTCTCGGTCACCTTTAATAATCATAATTTTTTAGTTGCTCCACACTGCCATTCAGAGGGACTTAGCCATTGCACAAACGTTAAGTGCTGTAAAGGAGGCAGAACAAATTGAGGATGAGAACAAACGTATGATTGAAGCAGTTTCAAGCGGTTCAGAACATCCTGGAACTTCCACTCAAGTTGAGGATACTGCGGATGGTGGAGAAGAAACTAGCCAAGGCCTCGGTTCGTGTTTAAAGCGCAATTTGCCATTGAATTACTTAGCAAAATTTACGTTTAGGTGAGAAAATTTTGGTGGGCTTGCGATTCGTGCGCAAGCTGTTTCATTCATTTTTGAATTGGGTAGCAACGTTTCTAAACCGCCGTTCTCGCGACCACCGTTATGTAGCGTTTGTCCTTAGCAAAGAGAAAGCGAATCTGAAGCGAGAATTACGTGAAGTATGTTTCTATCAGTGAGAACTGTGTATTGACGTACTGTTGTTTTTTCATATTGTATTGCGAATTGTAAGAATATTGGGTAATTTTTTTGTTTGGTTCATGACGTAAAATGTTCTTTTAAAGATGTTGGTCGACACATCGCAACCTGTAATAAGCGTAAGGCAGCAGTTCGAAACGAGTAATTTAGCTTGTGTGAATAGTGAAAGTGATATTTCGAGGTTTCTATTGCAACTCTACTAATGATTCTTGTTTATTTTTGGTAGTTTTCATATTAGTTTTGTTCGGTTACTTTTTAAATTGAATTTAAGGTTAGAGAAAGATGCGCTTGACAACTGGCAGCAAAAGAACGTCTATTCGCGATTCGTAATAGCTGTTGCTTATTGTATTTCTGCACATACTGATATTTTGTGCTATGTCATCGCTGTGATAGGTCATGCCCGTTGTGGTGGAATTATTTCTCTCATTCTGCCGATGCTCGTTTTCTTGTGGGGAACGTTAGCTACGCCGAGACCACCAAGAATCTTTTGGGTATGTCGCTAGATAACAGCGGGAAAGTTGTATGGTGAAATTTTGGCTTTCTGTTTTCTTTTTTTAGAAGTTGTTGACAATCAGCTTTTCAGGTCGTTCTTATCGGTTATACGCAGCTTTGTGTGGTCACCAAATTTATATTCCAATTTGGCTTTTTCCCTTGGAATAGAACAAGTGTTCACATTAAAAACGAAAATGCTGTAAGTTCGTGGCCAGGTATTCTCGGCGTGCGGAAGGAGGATTTTTATGCTTTTTGGGATGTGTTTTTACTTGTTGGTAAGGGTTTCTTTGCAGATTGGGGCTTCTTCTAAATTCCTTCGTAGCTTTTATATTGGTGTTAAATCTTCCTTCAAAGCGTTTTTTTTGTATCAGATGGATTTTTTCAGCTCTTTTCTTCCACCGCTATGTTTTGCGTAAGATGGGTCTGTGGAAAGACGCTGCATCTAGCGATGAGTCTTTTGTCGAGGATGCTACAACTAGTGGAAATCATCATGTAACCGATCCTGAAGGGATTCATTCTGAAATTCAGCACCCTAACATGTCTCCCACTGGTGACAGTGCTTCTGAAAATGCTGAGGTACGCAATATTAATGTGTTCTTGTATTCTAAATTCCAGATGTAGATTTTTTTCTCTATTCATTTTGAGACTATAATTTCTCTATAGTTTCTATCTGAACTAAAATTTACTGTAGAAATAACCGGTTTTATGTAGGTGCAGGAAGGCGCGCAACAGGAAAGTGAGCTTGTGGAAAAAAAGCAAGGTTCGTCTATATTCTGCTAGAGACAGTAGTTTTGATGAGTTTTCATTCATTAATGTGGAAGAGGAATTAGCCTTTGTGTACATCTTGCAGCAAGTTGACTTCTGTTACCAACAAAAATTTCTTATTTTCCTGAAACTTACTGCAGTTGTTTTTGATGATCTGCTTTTACGGTTCGTTTCAGAAGATCGTTCAACTGCTAAGGGTAACCGCTGGGTGATAAGTCAGTTTATCCACCAACTTTTCCATCCCAAGTACCGGTATATCAGAGATCTTTATCCTTTTATGTTCTTGCTTGACGTCCTCTGTTTCTTCATAATTGTATTCGGGTTCTCATCGTTTGGTTATGGAGGTAGCGGCAGTGTAGTTAAGGATATTCAGGTAACTTTTATGATGATTTTTCCTCAAGATAAACTTTAAAGGGTACTGATGTATTGTTTATCTTACAGTCAAATCGAGTACCCATAACTTTTGTTGTTATGTTATTTGTGTTATCGATAATGATTGTTATTGATCGGGCGCTGTATCTGCGGAAAACTGTTTTATGGAAACTTGTTTACCAAGTCATTACTGTCATATTTCTCCATATTTACATCTTCTTTGTGTTGCCGCAGAGTGTAACATATCAGTGAGTGGCACCATTAATTTTTTTCGTTTATTTTTTCTGAAGTAATTTATTTTGCTGTCTCGGAAGTCTGAGAGAGAAATACTGAGAGGTGCGCTTTTAAACTTGGAACTTCTCTTGGTTCTGTTTGAATTCGTTTGCCGTAACTGGTTTGTCAAACTTTGATTGCTTTTATCATAGGCCATCTTGGTTGAATAAAACGGCACAGCTATTATATATAGTAAAATGTATTTATCTACTGGTTTCGGCGTGGCAGATACGGAACGGATATCCATCTCTTTGCGTTGGAAATCTCATCACTCATTCATACGGCTTTGCCAACATGATTATGTTCAAAATGTAGGGAGTAATTTTTATTATCACAACTATAAACTTTTCACTTCACTTAGGCACGACTTATGCCAAAAAAATGTTTTTCACGCCTTTTAAATCTTGTTTTCAGATTTATGTGCATGCCATTTATGTTCGAGTTGCGAACTTCTATTGACTGGGCCTGGACAGATACATCGATGCCAATTTTCGACTTTTTCAACATGGAAAACTTCTTTGCCACTATCTACAGTTTGAAATGCTCTCGTACTTACGAGCAGGTTATTGTTTTGCTTTCTTATTTTTTATTTTTCTTTTAGATTTTGAAAGCTTAAGTCAATTTTTCTTTACAGAACTTCCCAGCTAAACGAGGGGAAGCAAAGTCACATACTGTCAAATATGCAATGGGTATTCCTGTTATTCTTATCCTTATACTTATTGTCTGGGCCCCGCTGATTGCTTTTGCTTTTCTGAATCGGATCGGCACGGTGCTTTTGCCAGTGAGTGTTCAGATGACAATTAGCTTGGAAGGGTATCCGGTCAGTTGATTTAATTTCATTCTACTCCGGCTTTTTGAAGTCTATTAGCGTGCTTGAGAGCTTTTTTTTAGGCTCTTTATTCTATTGAAGCTCAGGGAATCGAACTGGAGAATCTGACTCCGAGAGAATATCAAATGCTTGTTGACAATTTTTCTGATCCATACTCGGCATTGGACCAAAAATGGGTGTCACGTGCGCGACAAGCAGTTGCATTTATTCATGAGTACGGCACAGGGGACATACTGGTAGCCGATTATGATTTGAAATGCACGTGAAGAAGAAACTGTAACTGTAAATGATATATCGTATTAATTGAAAAGGCAGAAGGGATTTACATTGAAGTAGCTTTGTTACGAAAGTGAACATCATTGCTTTCAGAAAATTCGGTTCCGCCCGGAATCCGAACATTTTTGGTCAATTTCAAGTGATTCATTGACAGCGATGAAGTATGAGCTGGAGAAGGAGAATGAAACAGTCAATGCTATTGTAAAATTAAAATTTGAGAGGACACGAGCTGACGAGACAAAAGAGCCGATTGTGCACTCGGGTCGATTCTCAATACCTCTTTTAAGTGGTAGCGAGACTCGAAGCGCTTTGGTTGATGCGTTAAATAATAGTTCCAAGAGCAGAGAAGTTTGATTTTTTCCTAACTTTTTCTTACAACTCGAATCATGAGATTGAGATTTATAGTCATGGTTCCTAAGTTTTTTGGTTGTTTTGGGAGTGCTTAAGAGTTTTTAGTAAATTGCATTTCAGGTTACGTTTTTGAATGCACTACCTCCATACGTAACCATTCCTAACGAAGGAGAAATCAAACCAACGTACGCGTTACATTCAGTAATGTATGCCAACGCCGATAAAAGTTCGGAACTTGCATTCTCCAACCTTACTTTAACTCTTGGCGGAGAAGGCGTGAGTTTGAACCTTACTTTTATAGATCAATTAAAGCTGTGTTCTACTGTTTTGTGTTTCTTTCAGTTCTGTTTTTGTGGGTTCAAGTCCTTCTTTTGCTAGTTTGTCTTGTTGTCTCTTCCAGGAGTCAGGTGCGTTGTGGTCTTGTAAGCTGGTTGAGAATGAAGTTACTCGCTCGAAGACACTACCTCTTGATCCCATAAAGTACGGAAGCAATTCCACCGTGAAGTATGTGCAAATGGTTGCATTCGTTGATCGCGTTTTTCCAACATTTATTTCGAAGTTTGCCCAGGGCGGGTGAGTCAGTTCGTTTTCTTCAACTTCGAAGCTTTCACTTTCCACTCTTTGAATTGTGCTTTTCTGTGACTGGACTGGAGTAGGCTGTTTGAAGTCTCTTTGGGTCAAGCTTCTTTGTTATTGTGTATGATTTAGAATAATTGCAATGTATATCGCGCTGGTTTTGTTGATTTGGCAAAAGGTTCGTGGAGTACTTACAAGTCAGCCGCTGGATGTAATGATCTCTGAAATTCCAAATCCAGATCACCTGCTGAAAATCTGCCAAGATATATATTTAGTACGTGAAGCAAAAGATTTTGTTTTGGAACAGGTACTAGTATTTTAGTGCTCTTACAAGATAGATAAGCGATTTTTTTACCTTTTTGTGGCTAGTTTCAACACCGAAGCAGTGACCAGAAATGAAATATATTTTTCCTGTTATCAGAAATTCACCTTTTCAGAAGTCTTTTCTAAGCTTGCTTGGCCACTTGGGTTTTCGGTAACAAAAAATATATCTTAGCTTCTTGTTCTTATACGACAGTTAAACAGTGTTTGTTTTGTGCATTACAAATGTGTTTTACAGGATCTTTATGCGAAATTGATATTTTTATTCCGCTCTCCAGCAACGTTAATTCGGTGGACCAGATATAAACCTAAATCGGAATAACTGATAAATCCTTTAGGAAGTTTTTTTTCTTGTTTACGGTCTTACGGTCTTCTGTAATTGACAACAATTCAGTATTGTTTTTCATTCAGTTCATTCATTTTTTTTTTTCTTTGTAAAGGTTTCGTATTTTAAACTTTGATTGGTACAGCAAATCAGCTTATTAGTGCGTACAATGTGTATCGGTTTATTACGGGTGATGTATGACATTAATAGGCTTCTTTTGGAATAATTTAGCAAAATATGCACATAGCATTTTGGAAAAAACTTTTTTGCTTGCTGATGAAGCCCTTTTTCTTAGAAATATTAAGTTTTTCTCTTCTCACACTGCAAAGTTTGGTGCATTACAAGGTCAGTTTTTTTCTGCCTTCTACTTTTTATCATTACCGAATCTTTTTCTGTGCATTTGTCCTTAGCGCTGCTGCTATATACAAAAAATATTTTGGCGGAAGCTCACAAAATGCGTTGTTTCTTCATGAGCAGAACTTTTGAAATTTTACCGAGATTATTATGAGTCTTCTGCAATTTTAGATGAAGTTTTTGCAAAACTTTTGAAATTTTATCGAGATTATTATGAGTCTTCTGCAATTTTAGATGAAGTTTTTGCAAAGAGCAGTATTGCACAGACGTTTGTTATCGTTCTGTTTTGAATCTTCTGTACGAAAATCTTGTTTATGTTTTTGCTCTATACTGGTTGTCACCGTTTGGTTGACTGCTTTGCATACTTTGTTGGAACCTGATCTTGACCAAAATAAATGATGAGTTCAACATTTTCACCACGTTTCAGAGTAAAAATTCTACTAAGACAGTTTGCAGAAGTGAAGGTGAAAAAAACATTGTTAATAGCACAGTTGCGCAACAACCGACATTATTACGGTTGATCCTCTGACAGTTGTTTTCCTTTTTTTCTCAGTGGCTTGAATTCCCAATTCTCTTTCGCGTGCGTAGGGTTTTCCGAACCTGAGGTAATGCAAGGTTTTTGACTGGGACTTTGTAGCTCAATTCAAACTGAAGAAGTTCTTCACGTTTGACTTCTCAGAACAGATGTACCTTCCATCTCAACAAAATTTTAAAGGTTTGTTCTAGGCAGTTAGAACAATGAAATTCGGTTTCGAAGCTTATATTATAGTGAGTATTGCTTCATTCTCAAAGAACTGCAAAGACAAACTTATAAGAAGTTTTAGTGTTTTTTAGGTCAGTTATCGACGTCTTAAGTCTCAACAAAGTCTAAATCACGCGTAGCACTTGTCCTACATCAAAACCAAATTCCACCGATAAACAAGCAAGGATCTGAAGTAAGGGAAAACACTAGTCTCAGAAATGCAACTTACTGCCGTTGTACGTCAAGGATTAACGCAACAGTCAAACGATGGAGATGATAAAACACTGTCAAAAATGGCCAAGGTTTGCGTTCGCTAAACGTCTGCACATGTGGGGCGCCAGCTTTGTATTACTTCTGAGTGTATGTTGAATGTTTTCTAAAGCTACTGTTGATTCCCACCGTGTCACTGATATACGCGTTAGAGGAAGTCTCAAAATCTTTGTGGTGAGTTTCAAAAGAGAGTTGATTTTTCCAGAGAAAGAATTTGCAGGCTTCTTCGCCGTTTGTTTAGCTGAGATTCTAAATGCTTCCTCTGAAAAAAAAGGTCGGAAACCACGGAGAATTCGCAAAATCTTTAATTAACCGGGACTTGTCCGTCACCTCCATAAATTGCAACGCCGTCTGCACAACGTAAAGAACTTTTTACAATTACAATTTGGATGTGCAAAAGATGCTATATATTTAAAAAAAACGAGTAATTTCGATTATTTTTCAATCGTTTATCATATGGAACTTTTGCATGAAATTCTCGACTTTACACGAGTAACAGTGAAAATAAAACGCTAAGTGAAACACCACAGCTGAACCAAATAATAAATTTTAAAGAGGTTTTCGTAGTGACAAACGAAGCCCACACTTTGAGCGACGTTGAGGGCCATAACACGCTTTTAATAAGGTTTTGTGGAATCAGTGGTTTGACGAGGAAGCCTAAGTCGGTTCTGCAGTGTTTTATTTCACTGTCATTCTTTTGGCTTTTCGCTCCTCTCGATAGACAGCTTGTGAGGATTTCAATGAACGTTGGAAAATTACAAGTTTTTGGGCCAAAACTTTATTACTGAAAGGGAAGTTAGCTCAGGGGAAATGGCGAAGTTACGGGTGTTACAAAACAAGACGTTTAAGTGTCGTCATCATCAGTACCTTTCAAATACAGAAAGAGTAGTGAAGGGGGAACGCGGAGGATGCTGTGATCCTAAATCAGCCAGAAGCTTGGCTTGGGTGGAGATTTACGAAGGTACATTCCGTGACTGGATGCCTCAACCTTGCAAGTTCATGGCAACTCATATTACACAGCCAAGTTACTAATGCTTCAAAAAAAAAAAATTTTAACTTGATAATTAAACTTACCAAAGCAACAAATTTGGCACGTTTTTGTTTGGGTTGCAGTACACGTTTATTGCTAAAAAAGATGGTTGACCTTAATACAAAAAAAGTGTAGTGAATTATAGGATGCGAGGTTCGATTAGGAGCAGCCAAGTAGAGATTTGGCTTCGAAGAGTGTGACCATTATTCTCAAGATAAGAATATTACTGAATGAAGGGTATCTTCAGAAAATGGAAGAGGTGTGTAAACGAACAGGAGATTGATGAAACGCTACTAGAAATTCGTTGAAAAGCTGTTCAGCCAAATTTATTTGACAGTGATTGGATGAAATGAAAATTTTTTTGTCACAATTTCGGCTCATTTTGTAACCTTTCGTAGACGAAAATTTTTCTTGTTTCCGGGTATTTAGTATTGAAGAATTTTTTAGAAATCATCCTGATAAAAAAAGTAGATATTCAACTGCTTCAAGCACTTGAGAATAGAAATAGCCGAAACGTCTAGAACTTAATAAAAACATTTTCTAACTTCTGTTACCTTATTTTAATCTCGATCATTTCTGTAGGTGAGATTTTAATCGGTTGATGTCCTGCATTCCATCATCTTTGCCCTCTCTCTCCTTTATTTTTTTAAATATCACACCATTCACATCATTTTAAATCGAGCAGTAAGTTGTATTCTTTACTGTCCTCTGTTAACCTCTAAGCAAAAAGAAAGTAATCCATAAGTCTTTAAAACGATTGTATCCTAAACTTCGCCAAAATACATAATTTCTGATTACGTACCATTCAAACATCAACTTTTTCTTTACATAATACTACAGTAACTATAAATTTGTAAGCGTTATCAAGCTAACGCAATTTTCGCTTTCTGTTTTTTTCAAGGAAAGATTGGCATAATAAAGCCATTACTCATTTAAGGACCTGTAGAAAAATATGCAAGATTTTCATTTCGTTTTTTATGCTTTTATACTGCTGGACTTGTGCTTCAAGTACGCAGAATCTGCTAAAAAGGTCAAATGTTGTTTTGTTACCGTCTAGAATAAAAGCATAAAAAAAGTAAAAATTTTGCATATTTTTCTACAATCTAGGTAAAGTTGGAGGAGAAGTGGCACTAGTGGTAAAATGATATGGCAGTGCGAGTAGCAGTTTTGTTAGCGCTAAGACAATTTCTGATACGTTAGAGGTGAATGTCGACCGACTTAAATAAAGGTTAAATTGTAATTTTACGGTTTACTCGCGTGTACAAAACGGAAAAGTTGTTGACTATAAGAATTTGATGTCCAGTCCTGAGAGTGGTGTATCTGTCGCTCAGTGATTCCGTGTGTTGTAGGTTGTAAAGTTTCATTTTTTAAACACGATTCGACAAATTCCTTGTGAATTGTCTACACTGTCGTCTATGCTATATTTCTTATTTCAAAATAGGCCTGCAAAATTTCAAGTGACGCAGCAGCGAAAGTAATTTTCATGCAGTTCCTCACGTTGTATAAGAAAATAAAAACTAATTTTTATTTACTACAACATAGCCAGTCTTTCCAGCTAACTTCCGCCATTAAAAATTGCTGAATTTGTAGTGCTTAGGCGGAGACAAAACCGACATAAGTAAGTACGTAATAAAAATGTTCAGGTTTTTCGTACGGCATAGTTAAAGGTATATATGACAAGAAATGGCCTGCTTATAAAACAGAAGATGCTAAGAAATTTTCGGTTATTCAGTGCCATAAATTAATGCACTTTTTTTTACCAGTTATTAATTATTGAAAAACTTTGCAAAGATTGCAGGAAGTCTTAGCACCACTGGTAAATAAACGACAAAGACGGAAAACTTGGGTTGAAATCAACCCCAACCTTTTGTTTTGTAGAAGGGTAAAACAGAAATTTTCTCGAGAAACTGATGGTAACTTGTTCTGTTCTTTCTACGAAATTGCATAATAAAATGATTGGTAAAATTATTTCGTGATTATGCAGAACTGATTCTTTGCCATTTTGCGCATGTAATTTATGTTGCATATCATTAATGTACTACCAAGAGAAAGAATAAATTTAAAAAAACCTTAAATCTTTTATTCTATTAAGAGTGCTAATGTTTAGAGCGGTAATAAGGAACCAAAAAATTTTATTATTTTAATGCTGAATCAAGATGATGTTAAATCAAAAGACTCCATTACTTCTTCTTATTATCTTCCTAAAAAATCGTGTTTTTGTCCGATAACAAAAAATTCTTTTACAAACTCTATACCCTGCTGTTAGGCAGTAAAAAGTTTGTAATAAAATTTAAAGTATTTAGGACGTGAGAGACGGCTGAGTGTTTGGGTGACCAAGACGAGGTACTTTTGAAGTCCATCGTTGTAGGGCGATATAGGCAGGGAGAAGGAAGTGCATACTGTGTTTGAGAAAAGTTAATTTTGTTGCGTGACCGGTGCTGCGATCTGTCAGCAAACTCAGTTTCGAAAAAATTGTATGGTTGGCCAAGAAAAGGCACATGGGATCATTTGTATTAAACGAGGGAAATTTAAAAGCGTTTAAATTTGGTGGATTGATGCTATTACTTTTGCTGCAAAACACAAAGTTATTTACAAAACAGTTAGCGTGGTCTGTGTACAGCGGGGGTCAAAAACTTTATATAGGACCTTATCAAAATTATACGTTTAGGTCCCCAGCAAACAACTCACTCCTATCCAGACAACTGCTTAGTACTTATTCACGAACTTCACTGAGAAAAAAGCTGGGTACTTGCAAACCTGCAAGTAAGATTAGCAGTAGCTTAGGCGAATGTACGAGGCATCACGACGCCCTATCAAAAAACGGCCTATCGGAATGTTTGGAGGTTTAAGGTGACCGGCGCGGTAATCTGCTTTTCAACTAGTGAAAAAAATGATGCATTTTAAAGCTTCGCAATCAACAGAAGAAAAAATAAGACTGAGTTTTTTCGGTTTATTTTAAGCGCCTAATAGCTGGAGAAAAATAGTCTTCAGAAGCACTATTATTTCTCTATTGAACTCTAGAGCTGACGCTATATTTTATTACTAAGCGCTATCAATGACTATCACTGGTGAGAAGCTGCGATTATTGGGAGCAGTGGTGACACATTTTTGTGTTATCTATGAGTTCTGAATTGATAGATAACTACCACTAAAACAAATGCACGATGCACAAGGTTTCAAACAGTTCGTCATTATTTCCGTAGAAAATTTTCCAAGTTGTTTAATTTAGCAAAAAATGTGGTTGTTGCCGGTTTAGAAAATGGAAGCGGTCCGACAGAGAACATTGTAATATCAAAACTATTTAATATAAAGGATACTTGGAGAAGCTTAGTGTAAAATAATGACGTTTATACATTTGCTTATTTATTCACTTGAAGTGTTTGATAATGGACTTATAGAAGATTTTGTGGGAAACTTAGTTATTTTACATCCTCTTCAACATGGAGTGACACACTATTTTATATTTTTTTGAATGGAATAATAATTTAATACAGTCTCAGAGCGTCTTAAAACTGCATCACAGACAACCAAATCGCGGTTTAGACAGTTTCCAGAACCAGTTCCCTAGAACAAATTTACGATTTGTCATCTTATGATAAATCTGCACTTGTGCAACTCAGAAAGTTCCTCTGTTTTCCAAACTACTGTATTGGAGATTACGTTTTGAGAAAAGTCAACAAAGTTTTTGGTTCGATGACCATCTCGGACGCAGTCCTCGCCCTGTTCTAATTATTTAGAAAACGATCATCTCCATATTGGCAGACCGATCGCTCTAACTGGCTAGCTAGTTTTTTGGTAAGACAGTTGAGGAAGGGAGGCAGCAGTTTAGCAGGGGTAAAAAAACGCTTATGAGGTATTAACGTTTGTACTTGTTTGAATGCCGTGTAAGCCCTGTACTGTTTTTATTAATTACGCAAGTGGGGACGGATCAGTCAAATCGTCCACTGCCTGATCTTTAAATCCCAAATTTCTATAAAACTTAGTGGCAGGTAGAGCAAATTCTAACTCTGTATAAGTTCAAACTGGTAAAAGCAACCTAGAAAATCGCATTTTCTTGAAAGATGGTTCGTATTAAACAGTAAAAGACAAAGGAAAGGTTGTGCAACTCGT
>UXUI01007188.1:9580-21814 GCA_900576705.1 Enterobius vermicularis | reverse complement strand
AAAAAAAAAAAAAAAAAAAAAAAAGAAAAAGAAAAAGAACGGAACAGTTGCTGCACACAAGAAAAACTCACTTGTTTCAAAAACCACGTTTTTTTTCCTGAAGAAAATAGATGCAACGTGCAGAAAAGTTGAAGACACAATACACAAATTTTAAGATTCACCATTACCCAGTGGAAAAAACAAACTCATCATTCCAAAGGCATAAAAATCTCAGGCAGACGTAATAAGTCGACTGATACTCACAAAAAGGTAGATTTAAAAAGGAATAATTGCTTGTTCAAATTTTCCGTGCAACAATCCGACTCTTCCACCTCAAAAGACCAGGATTGCTTGATATGACTTACTTTAGAATTTTCAGGATCATTGCGATCGTAATGTGTGCTGCAGTAATTTTCAGCTGCTTTGTAGTCTTTCAAAACATTTGTATATATGGCAAGTGCCTGCTCATGCTTCTTCAGCCTCCCCAAAAGCATAGCCCGTTCTTCGTACAGAGCTAAAAAACAGCAAATCAGCAGCGTTTTTTCTTTTCGTTACGGAATTTTCAAAGTAACAACTATTGTAAACTTCTGCCTTGAAAGGGTAAAGTAACAATGAAAATGAACTTTGAGTTACTGCAAAAGTTTCATTGAAACCTATCTAGAGCATGATTAAAAAAAAAAGGAAGTGCGTCCAAAACTATAACTTCTTATAAAGCCCTTCGTTAAACCACGTACAATCATTTCGAAGTTGTACTAATAGTTTCTCTGCGCTGTAGCTGTCAGACACCTTCAGGAAATAAGCCAACTTTCTGCGATACTCACCCAATTCACCTTCTTCTTCTCCTGCACGAACAATGACTTCATCTAAAAAACGGAAAGTTATATTAGTGTAAAACTGCATTTGCTGAGTGAAAGCTTCAGTAAACAACTCAGCAAATGATACTTAACAATATTTATGAAAACACAGTTCTTAAACTAAATGCAAATAAAAGTGTTTAAGATGGAAAACGGAATTAATCAAATAGCTAAAGCCAAGCTTAAAAATTGAAAGGCACCATCTTTTAATGCGCTGATATATTCTTTCATCAATCGCTTCACTTGGGAAATGTAATGTGATCCAAGAGCTTCATGGAATTTGGGCCTTTTCTCATGCAGTTCATAAATTATGTGCTCCTTCAAAAATACTCTTTAATAAGCTCTTGATTCCAAACTCCTGACGAGAAAACTCAGGGAGCTTTGTTTCATAAAGAACATCAAAAAAGGAGGTATGAACATACTAAATATGGAATTATTGCCGGAACACACTCTCTTGTCAGGAACTGAAGAACACGGTCTCTGTCTAGATTACGAGCTTCATCATCATCGTATGTAAAAACCTGAAGAAATTGTTAAATAATTATTAGAAGAGCACACAACAGACTCACAAACTTTAAAACAAACTAACAGAAAATCCTGCATCAAAATCTTCGTGAAACACCCAAGGTGCATACGTAAAAATGAGATCGAGGTTAGAGTTATCCAAATGTTGTAAATATCTGACGGTCATTTCACAACCAGTCAATAAAGAGTCAGGATCATGAGAATGCTCTTTTAATAGCGTTAAAGCTAAAAACAAAATAAAAGCATGTTAAAGAAGATAAGTAACACCAGAGTAAAGTTAACAGATGATGATAAAACAGATGTAAGTGACTGAAAACGATTTTATACTAAAAAAGCACTTTCGTAAAACCATCATAAAAATCAAAAATTTTCACTAAATAGATAGATCTCAGCGGTATACATTCAACTAAAACAACCTTTGCGATGGTGACCTCTGTTCTTATAGAGCAAATATAACTCGTAAAATTTCTCCTTCTCTATCAGAATCTGTTCAGAGTCTTCAAGAATGCACATATTATCTGGTAAACGCATTAGCGATGCAACCAAATTTTCATTTGCCTATAATAGATGAAAAAAGATATTAGCAGAATCCATAAAAACGAAAACCAAAAATAATAAGAACATAAGAAGCAAACGATTAAGGTAACACACCTGCAAGTAGCACTTGAGCAAAGTGGTGTCGACGACTTTAAGTACCATCTCGTGATGAGATATATCTTCTTTTTTTAAGGCTTTTGGAGTATCTGACGCCATACTTTTCTTATAATCAGCTATGATTTTAGCATGTTCTGTTCTGACCTGAAATTCTTTCTTTTATCGCATTTTATGAAGCTTTCAAATAAAAATAAATTAAAAAAATAAAGACCGCTGCAAGATATCGAGAGAGTGCCAGTAAACCGCTTTTGCGTTCGTTTTCGGCAAAATCTGGTAATGGTTCGTCCAAAAGAGAGCTCAGAGAGGCACGATAAGCGGAATCAAGAAGACAAGGAAAATGCGCAATTACTGTCATGACATCTGAAAAATTAAAATATTCAGTTAAGTAATGATAAAATTTAAGAATTATACCGGTTTTTGCCTCAGTGTGTAGTTCCAACCACTCGTCAAATCTCCGCTGACAAAACAGGTTAAAAGCTGCTTTCCTTTTAATTTCAATCACACCATCTTTATCTATATTTTCACATTTCTCCTGAAAGAAATCACCACTTAAGATCAAACTACAATATCTGCAAGAATTTTAATGCAAAATGACTTAATGAAAATCAAAAGACCGTTTTCAAAAATCTGCTAAACTTACACCGGTTTTACTAACCGTTTGATTCCCTAAATAAAAGAAAATTAAAAATTATACAAAGGTTTTACAAAGATAAAAACATCCCCTTCCCAAAACAAATATTACAATACATTGGTCTTAAACGTCCATTACGCATGTCTATAATGATAACTTGCCATCTCCTTTTCCTTTTATTCCAAAAAGTTACAAATTTGTCAACGATTACGTTATCATCAAAAGCATTAGTGAAACCAACGTTTCTTGATTGCGTATTACAAGATATCAACTGCTAAGTACCTTTTAACGTAAGAAGAACTAGAAAAAAGATTGCCTTAGCTTAAAAACCCTTGTAAACTAATCAAATAATACAGACTTAAAAAAGCAAACACGAATTAGGTAACGGTTGAATCAGGTTATTTTTCCTAAGTTCCTCGTTCCTTATAGTTCTACTCATTCAAGCGAAAATTTTTAATGATCAAAAGAGCTTACTTTAAATTAATTAATTTCTATTCAAATCTCGAAGTAAAACAGACAAATCTATAGCTGTAAATCAAGGTGATCCGCCTGAAGCAACAAGTCACTTTCTAAAATATTGCAGTTTAAAAATAGTACACAAAAGACCTTATGTACTAAGCTCAAACTCCCTCTCCCCCTCTCCAAAAAAAATTTAACAAATTCTATAAATTTTAAATTCATAAATGTTTCAACAGTCTTGCTTCTAAACGTACTTAAACAATATAAATAGCTATCAGCATATTAAACTCTCTGGCACAGCTACTTTTATGTACTTTTGTAACCTGGACAGCATAATAAAAATCTATAAATAGTCTCCAATGTAAAAAACCAACATTTTAATCATTTTGAGCGTATTTACTTATACCAAAATTTTGTTATTCCACAAATCCTTAAATTTCACCAATCAAAAAGTCGAATGCCCTTCAAGCAAAAATTATGAGATCTTTTTTACACTTGCACATCTTAATTTAAACACCATTATCAAGAGCAGCTCCAAAAAAAGTTGTAGTGTTTAATCACACAAGTTGCTGACTTGATAATAGAAGCTTCTTATATAACCAACCATACTAACCGCTAAATGTATAGCAAGTTCAAAATGTTTTTCTCGGACAAGCCTTTCTACATTTTCTTTCATATGAGGATGAGAATCTAGTAGCCAAACGTCACCAGAGCTACCTGCATATACAGTGCCACTGAAAAAAAAGTATTAATTAAATCTAGAAGTAAATAGTTTCGGTAACCGCTTCCATACAGCATTGTTCATTTTTTAACATAAAGATGTTAAAGCGTGCTTGAAGAGTAATTAGGAACATCTAACCGACAGAGGCAAATATATGGCTCCGAAATAGAAACCGCAATAAATTCCATAATTTTTAGCTCTGGGATATAATTAATATCACCTAGCTATATTAAAAAAATAGGAAACCAAAAAATTTGTTCAAAACTAACGGCATCGCCTTCGCTAGATGAGAAGCTTTAGTTAGCTGAAGAGTCTGGATATGCATTGACGGTTTCACAGAACGAATTTCAATTTTTCCTTTAGGAAGCAACGCTACCACATAGGGAGCATCATAAACTGAAAAATAGAATGCATTAGAATAGGCAAAAAAAAGCTGTTGAAAAACGACTTACCAATCTCCAGTGGCGAAACAGAAAATTTGATTTTTGAAACTGGGCTTGCAGCACCGTCATAGTCTTGGAAGACAAGGAAATCATCTTTACAGTACGCAACCAATTTTTCCTCTTTGAAATCGACAATCAAAGGGTCTCCCGCTCTTGAACCAAGTGAAAAAAGCTTTTTAACTTCCACGACTTCATCCTAAATTACTTGTCAAAAGTCATCATAAAATGTCAGTACATGTGTTGTGTATTTTTTATATCCGACAAAAAAGTCGAAAAAGAACAATACAATTCGTGGAAACCTACGGAAAGTAAAGAGAAGTTGAAGAAATAATATTCGTTTGCGGCTGCTAACGCTACGATAGGCCCACACCAAACAATAAGCTGTGGGATGTCACATAAATATGCTTGAAAACGAGCATTTTTATATTGAAATGGTAGAAATTCAATAAATTAATCGAAAGTCTTATTTAAAAAAAGTGTATAACAAAATTTCAGAAAGTAAATGCTGATGAAAATGGGTTTAATCAACAAGTATGCCTAAAATTGTTTCTCAAAGCAATTATTTATATACAACGATTAGAGATATCTCACCAGGTGAAAGGTTTACAGCCACGCTCGAGAACTCATCTACAAACCACTTGTAGAAGTAAATCTTCTTACGAGCAGATAAAGCTACATAAAGAAAATTATCCTCCTAAAAAAAAAAAAGAAAAACAAAACAAAATGGGAAGCTCAACAAAGACTATAATTTTGCTGAGAACTTTATCTCTTACTGAAGTAATTTTCTATGTACAACAAGGTAAAAAGCAAAGTTACTTCATTGATATAAGTAGAAAACGATGTAACTGGTTTGACGTCGGTAAGTGTTGCCTTTAAACCAAACGGATGTATGATATCGTGAGCAGAAAACTGGCCGTCAGATAGACAAAGAATTATGCCATGTTCAGGTACAATTTGTAAAGCAGTAACAGCTTTCTTTTCAAATGATCTGCATATTGATAGGTCATAACCACGCCTGCCTTAAGCACAAGAAGTCAATAACTACGTATCATACATGTCCACAAGAACGTATTTGGCTTTGATGACTCAACCACTGCTTGCACAAACAGACGTGAAAAAAATTACAGTCAAATTACAAAGAAGACTGATCTAAATTATTTCAGTCAAGTAATACCTCCGCGAAGTCCGGTCAATGATAATAAGTGGCCAGTTTTACTGCCTAGATAAACTTTCTTTGCATGAGCTGTAATTATATTAATTAAAAAGCTTTTCAAGTTAAGAACTCAAGATATACGGTGAGGAAGAAAATGAGAATAAACTTGCGCAACAGATAAGTTTGTAAAGGATTACTGTCGGCAGCAATAGAAACAACTTCGACTGATTTTTCCAATTTTGAAGCAACCTCTGTAGTTACATAAGCTTCAAACATCGTTTTTTTTTTTAACCTCGCAAATCTGACACCTTAAACTATGTACAGAGATAAAGAGGAATCAGCTTCTGAACCGGAACGAAAGAATGTCGTTATTATCATATCCGTATGTAATCAACTTTATCTGAAATAAATTTTTTTATTAATATCAAATTGCTCCCAAAATGCATCTTGATGAAAAACAGACTTCATGAAATCAATGTAAAATAATTTAAAAAGGAAAAAACAGGAAACACATAACAGAAATGTCCTTTTACAGCTTATTAGTGCACTTACTGTTTCGACATTCGGTAACGAAAAAAAACACTCATATGATAACTGAATTTCAAGATATTTGGCCATGATTAAATGAACGTTAACAATAAAAAATACAAAAGCTCGATTACACTGGTTTTCATAGAAAACATTAACAAAACTAGAAAAATATTTAAAAGTCCCGCATTTCTGCAGATGAAGTGATTAGAGAACGGCGTATAGACAAAAGATAAGTCGGCTATGACCTAGAAGTCTCTTTTGCCTCTAAATAAAAAAATGCATCTTTTATGACTGTTCAAGTTAGGCGTCACCACTTGCTTTTACGCTTCGGATCTCTAAAAACAACACTGATATCTGCCAAAAATTGATTCCAAAAAAGACCTCATTGAAGCCAGTGACTGCAGAAACAACGACTGCGCTTTTCGGCAGGATTCCGCTGTAACATTAAAGGCAAGAGTTAATCAGCCATGGCACCCTGACAACTTCCACGTACTTATCTTCCTTGAAGTATGGCATTCGATTCTCTCGAGTTTCATTCCGATGAGCTCGTGGCTCTGCTCTGCCTTGGTAAGCGAGTATTCTACTGCACAGTCAAGAAGCACAGTACTACTGGAGTACTGGCTACGTGAAGCTTCAAAAGATATTTCTCACAGGAGGTGTTCCATTACAAAAACAAGGGTTTCAGGAAATAAGTGTTACTCTCCATGAAGGTCAACGACGAGCATAACAAGCACTAACTCGACTAATGCTATATGGTATGGTCTCAGGAGTAAATGGTCAATTACTAAATATGCAAAAAAAAAAAAAAAAAGTAATACACAGAAAACCATAAAACATTATTGTAATCTAAACAGATGAGACACTTTATTTGGCTCACCATCTATGATAGCATTTGCCCAAACGGAGGAAAAAAAACAAGTTCTATAAGCTTTTGGTAGTGGCAATTAACGAATTAAAAAGATAACCAGACAGTATCACATATGTGGCGCTAATATTTGACTATGTGGCAGCTATCCTCAAAGATAGCTGCTCACCAGTTGTCCATACCGTCTAAAAGCCTCTTATTCGTCAACGGCTGACCACTTAGCCAACATTTTATGAGTAAAACTACCATCTGCAGCTTCAGAAACTGTGGTATCCTTCAAAAAATGAATGAGCCTTTCAGAACTCTAATAGATCAGACCACAGTTTCAATTTCAACGATATAACCTGAACCAAAACTGTCAATCAACAGTCAAGCGTTACCCATCTCTATCCCTACAAATAGAACCTCAACAAAACCCGGTAATGAACGATCTTTTCAAAAGAAAATAATATCGGCATGTCAAATGTGTGAACTTTCCGTGATTTCAGACTTTTTCTTATCTCTTAGTTAGTTGACCGATATTCATAGTGAATTCAGGAACCCTTCAATCTTATGATCAGACCGCAATTTTACTAATAGTTTTAATGCCCTTATGAATCCAATTGATTTCAGTTGCAGTTCAAAGAAATATTGTCTGTCTCGTCAAAATGTAAAATTTTAAATGTGTCGTAAATTTGTACACAAAGTATTTTTCTTTTTAGCTAAAAGCATCGTTGCAAATTTATCTAGTGCATCAGAAGGTTGATTAAATCACTATTGATTTATTCCGCCACTTTGCTTTGAGGATTGCTGTAATCGAATCTATAAAAACTTATATAACTTAAGCTTCCTTAATTATTGCAATCATCCATCAGTACAATTCAGCTGTTTTCTTAATCACCAAATGCCTACTGTAAATGATTCCACAACGATTTCAGCCAAATCCTCTACAACGTTTGAAAGCCTTGACGACTAGTATCTAAAAATGTCTAAATTTGATCAGCACACATCATATCCTCTTTGTTATGTTCGCCTCCTTGACTTCCTTCACCCCCCTTTATACGTCATCAGAGCTTTTCGTATCAGACCTACTGAAAGGCTTTGTTCAACTTATCTAACTGCCAAGTCCCAAATTTAGAAGTACTAAAACTATTGCTTTTCTCAGCTGTCTCCGTATCCCTTTATAAATACAGATAAAATTTCAACAGTCATTAGACGGAAGTTGGGGCAGCAAAACACGAATGGATCAATTAATCCTATCATGCGACGAGCCAAACTTTTGATATTAAAGCAAACTGCATCAAGTTTCTTCACTGTTTCAGCAGAGACAGACTTGACAAGCAGACGTATCGAATTTCCTCCTTGTAGAGTGACGAAGATCTAAGCGTTCAGTAGCTAATGCGTAAATGGACAATTTTTAAATTTAGCTATCCTCCCACGTCTAAGTTTTACTCTTAAATTAACTTTCTGTACAGTAACGTGTCCAGACAATTATGATTTAATAAAATCAAAGAAAATAACCGAACAAAACGTCATTTCACTATAGCAGCCATTGTTTTACTTCAGTTAAAAACTACCAATCATTCATTACCGCAACTTTACTTTTATATTTGTAATGCGTTGAGAACGACGGATTCAGTCGTCCTGTTGCCTTACCATGAAATATGACTAGAGTATAAAACCGTCCTTGGACTTTCCAACTCACCATAGTATCCCCTCGTAATACTTGTAAACAATAGATTTGTGTTCTGTCCCTTTTACAGTAAACCGCTACTGCAACATCATTTCCTTCCACCGGATAACAAATTCAAGAGGAGCGCAGTTAGGAAAAAAGCTTTATTCCAACAATACTTGGAAATTCACAAACAAAGTATTCTAGAAAGCAAAACTATGACGTAAATCAGCAGTTTTTCAAGAAGTTTTAAACACCTAAAAAAATTTAGGAATAGAACTCAGACACCTTTTCTTAGAAGCAAAAGTTCCCCTTTATACCAGCATCTGATGTCAGAAAAAGAATCCAAACGCGTCTTAACATTCTAATGCTAAGTATAGCAACCAACACTCTTTCAAAAAAAAATCATTCTAGGAAACCGTTTCCCTTAATAATAAAGTCTCGCTCGCCAAAACTAATGCTCTTCCCTAAGAAATCGTCAATTCTACAGACGATCCAAACAGACACTTTCGACAAGCTGATGTTGCCAATGTTCAATTCTCGCCTCATACGATCAGACCCAACCCGGTATGAATTTCCGAGAAATGTTTCGTAGATGGACTGAAAATATATTTACGACGGTTTTCCTTTCAACCGGACCAAGCTGTCAGTTTGCCAAAATTAACCAAATAACTTTCTACCAACAAGAGTACTTCCTTAGATAGTTAGGAATCCTAATTAACGCATCAGAATGATTCAGAACCTGGATAAAACACTTTGACGTTCACAGTGACCCTACAAAACTTTTTATTCTTCTCAATTTATTTATTAACATTTACCGCTTCCAAACATTTTGAACAACCTTCCAGAATCAAGTGTTCAAAAAGAAAGTGTTAATGCAGGAATTGGTCCCCACTATTTCTCTAGAAATACTCTTTCTGATTTGAACGTGTATACGACTGCATAATATGCAAATTTTGAAGAACTGATGTTAAAATAGCACTGCCTTGAAGATAACGAAAGTACTAATGAACAGCCTAATCACGCCATGATACGCAATTAAAAACGTCCTTTTGACTCAAGAAACACAAAAATTCTAATAAACCCCTACCCTTCAAAGAGAAAAAAAACTTACTGGTTACTGCCCTCACTACACAAATTATAGTGCTGTGGTTAACAGCGCATGATAATATCCCACATCCGTCTATTCTCAGCTATGAAATTTCAATTCATAACCCACCTCAAGCACTGATGTCAGCAAGAATGTTACTTGAACCACTTTAGATCTCAGATTTTATGCGCTGCTCAGTTAACAGATGTAACATCATCAAAACGCTTTAACAACGAGAAAAAGTAAACAGAAAAGCAAACTCATGGCCTTTGAGGGTGAATCATCAAGTGAATTACAGTGAAAGTCGGCAGACGATGAATAATTCTAGCACCTTAACACTTCTCCTGCTATTTATTATATTCATCAAAATGAACCACCAAAGATTAGCACTCGTTGCTCAGCAGCAATATTTCAAAAGCGCTTCCGTTGTAGCAAAGAGCATATAAGATTTTAAAACAAAGATTAAGAACCATTCCCACTACAAGATAAAAAACAGCTAAAACCAACTGACCTCGGCGAATATGATACAATTGCCAAGAAAAACTCATTCCTTTAACTGATTAATTATTTATTTTGCTTTTAACCACCCTTCTTCTGTTTTACAATGTCGGTCGAATAATACAAATAAATTAGTTTTTCGTCTACTCTTTCTATTAAAACAATCTGCCTCAACACTGTTTGGTAGAGTTTAAAAGCTTAATAATGTGAATGCATCACGAAATCAACAATATACCATAATTAGCGAATTCCTAGTGTATGTCGCTCTCAGCAGCTACCATGTACTTCAGTATCTGCAGAAAAAAAAGACAAAAAGAGAGCTAAAAAATCTGTTTTCAATAAAGTCATAAATGGTCATAACATGAATCATATGACATATCACCTCAAATTGTGAAAATGTAGAACGTAATGTACCGTTGTTATAAGTTGTTTCAAGAGAGGACAGCCGTCTAAATACACCTAACAACTCACTAACCTCCTAAAAACCATAGCCAAGCCATCATCTCTAATACTGAAAAAACGGCAATAATAACAGTAATAACAATAACGAAAAAAAAAAAATAACAACGATAATAATAAACTTTCCAACATTAAATACATTCTTCTCACTTACAGACAAAATACTGTATGTGCAAAATGAATAGCCTGTTGATGTGAACAGATAAAATGTTATTACAAAGTGGAAGAGGAAGAACAGAAATTCAGTGTAGGTTATTTTAACCAAATAATAAAAAGAAATTTATCAGTCAAGAAAAAGCAGTCAATATGACATTTACAGTAAGAAAAATAACTTGAAAAAAGAAAAAGCTCCATATCCTTCCACAACACAGTGTTTAACTCTGGACGGAGAATGTAAGCCGCAAAAAAAGAACGTCTTTAACACCAACAATCCAGTGGACAATTTTAAAAACATCTTTAAAAATACAATCAAATTTTATGAAGTAAAATTTTACCGGTAAAAACATTCTTTTTTTTCGTGTAAGTTTTACCTCAGCTTCTGGATACGTGAATCCAGCGTTTGTCATACTCCTCTGCATCACTATCAGCATTCGTACAAGCTATTACTCCATAATTGATTGGCGCCATAAATGAAAAAATTGGCAAATTTCCATTAACCCAAATAAAAATTATAATAATACAGTAAACAGAAAATCGTTACAAGAAAATTTTTTTTTCTTTTTGTTATGAGCTTAACGTTTATAACAAAGGGCGTATGGCGAAGAGACTTCTTTTCTACGATGCAAATAATCGCTCTCTACTAAATCAACGACCAGCAGCACATATGCGAGAGAAAAAAATAATATTGTGCTACAGTTTGCGGGTACATTAACGTATAATTGCGAAGCAGAAAAAAAACGTCGGCGAAAGAAACAACAATTCACATCTCTATACACACACTCACACACACGCATTGTTGCTCCGCATCGCGCGTTTCACCGCGTCTTTCGGTATATCTCCAGTGTATCGACGAAAGTTTTACACCTCCCCGTTGCCCCCTTCCAACCCCCTTTCCCCCCACCCCTTCACCCAGTACACTCATCTCCCCCCAGCTCGTCGTCCACCATCCCATCGTTAACCTCCAGATTCCCCGTCCTCTAATTCCAATTTTCAACCACTTTGAACAGTTCTTGTGTGACTAGAAAAATTTCTTCTGTTCTTTAAAATCAATTTTTTTTTTTTGCTACTTCTGTTTCTGTGGTATTGTTGAATAAGTCAAGAGGAATATTGTCATGTTGTATTTTGTAGTAGTAATGCTGTAGTTGTTGATGTTAATAAGCAAAAAAAGAAAAAAAGCGGTTTTTCTTGCCCAAGAAAAGTGTTCTTTTTTTATTTTGGTTTTAAGAAATGATGTATGTTACAGTGATGACAGCAACCCTTGGAAGTTGTCAGGTAACTTTTTTTCTCGTTCTTGATCGAAGCCATTTAAGTCCATGTTTTTTTTTCTGTATGTGATTTTTAATGCTTATGATGTCGTAGTGAAGTTTTTTTGATGGCTTTTTTTCCTATTTAAAAATGTCTTATATGGATGCTTTTTTTAATATATTTTGTCGAATAATTTCTTTAATATATCTATGTATGTGTTTGTGTACGATTTTACTCGTTATTGTTGTTCATTTACATCTGAAATCTGACCTTTTAGAGTTGGTAATCGTGTACAAAAAATATCATTAGCAAAACTT
>UXUI01007187.1:41949-58769 GCA_900576705.1 Enterobius vermicularis | reverse complement strand
AAAAAAAAAAAAAAAAAAAAAAAAAAAACTTTGAAAGAATCGATAGTTCTTATTTTTGTGCAGAACTTTCACACAATATTTTCTGACGACAGACGACTATTAATAAACTTTCAAATGTTGGGGTGACGAGTGTACACGAATCTGCACCATCCCAGTTTGAGGTCTTTAAAAAAACTTCTTTTGTTGCTTTATTTTGGTCTATTTGTTCAGGACGATTGAACCGTCAACCGTTTTGTATATTTTGATTCTATTTGTTACATTACAAAATTTCAATTTCAGTTTCTCTTTTTTACAACCGTTTTGTTTTTTTTAACAGTCAAAAGCATAATATAATGATAAGTAGGAAAGAATCTTCATAATAGCTTTAGCTAATAATTTTTTTAGGTATAGTTTTTGTGTAACTTATATTTTTTTTAACAACAGACAGAGTAGGAATGGAGAAGGCAATATAAATTTCGCTGACGATATATTTGGGAAAAAAAGAAAATTTTATTTTCTCTTTGTAGCAGTAAAGCTTACATAATTGAACCTTTGGAGAGATTGCCAGCATATGTGGTCTTATATAGTTTCAAAACTTGTCCTGACTTTTTTCCAGCTTGCTTTTTTTATGGTTCTGGTCATATTGCCTTTGCAAACAACTGCTTAGCTCACTTTTTGCGTAGTGTTCCTGTGCCTGCTGAGGGTTCACAGTAATGAATAGTCTATAGGACATAAGAGAAGAAAACTGTTGAATATTTTTTATTTCAATTCTTTATTATTTAGAAGTCATTTCAGGCTTAGAGTTGGCAGTTCAAAACGTATTAAACACATTTTAATTGAATTTTATTAGAACGAAATACAGAAAATAAAAACTGTAATGAATTGAATAAGTTTGTTTACTGATGTGGCAAAAAAAAGTTAGCAGTTTGTATTGCCTATGAATATTTCCGCTATTTACTTCGTCGACAACAAGTTACATGTCGTCTCATTTCCAACGGATATTGGTGAGAAAAAGTTGCTGTTTGGAGTTCAGAAAACAAGTAAAAAGGAACCATTTAACCGAGTTCTTACCACTGTTATTTGCTCAACACAGTCTTTATTTTTGTCTCGCCATTATTTGTTATAGAGGAACCATTTTAATAAACGCCGCTGTACAGTACAGTTTACGGGAATTACAAATTTTTTGCGCGAAATGTGTGGAACTTGTGCTACTTGGGTACCGCAACGAAGTTTTAATTGATATTTTGAAGAAGAAGATATTGGAAAATAGAAATGATAACATTATTGGTTTCGACCATTTTTGCTGTCAGCTTTTTTTTTAGTCACTTTTTGCGAATGATTTCGGATTAAAGACTAACTGTTTTAGCCTCTAATTATGTCTGTGTTATGTTTACAGACAAGACAAGTAAGTTCGGGGAGAAATTTTTTAAAGTGTTTATCTATGCACTTGAGTGATTAGTGCGAGAAACAGATAGTTGTAGTTGTAAAAAGGTTTAAAATGAGAAACTTATTTTGAAAAAAATTTTCTTAATTTTAATGTTAATCGTTTCGTGAGTCTGTAATACTTTGACACTTTTTTTCGTAACGGTACATTTGCAGCATAACATTTCACTAATTATTTTTACAGTATAGTTGATAGTAGTGAAAAACGTGTTCGGTAATGTAATGTAAAAAAAACCGAAATAACAATAATTTGCATTATTTTTTGGTGCTGTATAAAAAGTTGAATAATGCTGCAAAACGATAGTTGATGAGATTTTTAAAGCAAAACTTAATGATTAGGTTTAGCGTTAAGTTACAGCTGACCAAACGAAAAAATTTGTGCAGTTTAGTTTGGCTTTTGGTTCTTTTGTTTCTTGGTCTTGCAACTAACATTATAAGAAGTAATTTTAATTGTCTTTTTTCTTGTTTTTTTTCGTAGTTTACTTAGAAACAGGAACAAATTGAAATTTTTATTTGTTTTTTCATTGTTTTTGATTGGCACTTTCATGGTTTACACAGTTTTTTTTTTTTTTTGACAACAATTACAGGAACAAAATGTGAACATATGTTGTAACTGAAGTATTGTACAACGAAACCTTTAGTGTCATAATTGTTATTACTGTTGTTATCATCACCACTGTTCTTATTGATGATTGGTGTCACTGCATGTTATGTACCTACAGTTTACTGTTTCCACTGCTTAATGATTATTTTGATGAAACAGGTAAACAGAAGAAAGTACCCACTGCAGACAAGACAAATTTTAGTATCATCATTTATAAGAGTTAAAATTGATTGGTTTTAATATCGCTTTGTTTTGCTCAACTTTCTTGCATTTGTATTTAACTTTAATTTTTAAAAGTTGCTGTTTGTCTGTTGGCGACAGTTACATGTAAACTTTGAATAATTTAAGAAAAAACAATTCATTTTTTCACTAAATTATTTTGTTTGTACATTGTAATCGTTTACTTCATAAATCTGCTCACTTTCTTTTCCAACTGTTGCTATTCCATTTTCTTTTGTTACTTCAATTGTTTGTGGAAATTGTAGATCAATTCTTTTCTTGAATAAAAACTTTAAATATTCTGCTTTTATTTCCTTCCTGCTGGAGATTTTGATTTGAATAGCAATAATGGACAACGTGCAAAGTCGTTTTTTTCTCTTTTAATCCTGTTCAGTTGATTTTTCTGTAGCTTACGATCAACGTATCATCTTTGGCAGTGGCAGTTTTGCTGTCATTTCTGCAGCTAATGCTTTTGCTGATGGCAACGCTGGTGGTTAAAATATTAATGGCAACACTTTTAATACATGCTTATGAGATGTTTAAAATCTCATACTAGAGGAATAATTTGTTAGATAAATTTTGAAAACCTCATTTATAAAACTAGAAAAGAAGATTTATGTAATTATTGTTTTTACTGGTTTTCTTATCATTTGGTTTATTTTATGTGCATATGTGTATAACACTTACTGCTGAATTCCTATCAAATCAGGGCTACAGCGAATGTTACTATTACTTTTTTACCAAATTTTTCTGCACTTTATTTTAAGAGTCATCAAGTAAGGCAAAGTACATTGACATTTCATTTTAAATATTTTTGTTTTTTCTTCAAATTACATCTGGAAACACCAATTAGCCTACATAGAATTCCAGATGCATTTTCTAAGTGCGTAACTGTGATCTTATTTCACAACGATAAAGGTCATTGAAAGTTGATTTTACTATATGCGCCTGAAACAGTTCTCTAATTAGACCTAATGTTGCCAATGACCTCGGACGACCTCTGCGACTGTTTTGGGATTCAAGACAAACTGCAGTCGAGAGATAACGCTACTTATTAACTTATTTTTTCCCAGTAATCAAAAGATACAAACTTTCTTAATTGTTTGAAGAAAATTGACTTTAGTAGTCTTAATAGTGGAGCGGAAGACATTATTAAAGTAAATAATTTTACAGGATGCTTGTAGGCAACTTCTCACACTGCTTTTTCCCCTTTTATCAGAAGAATGCCTTTCAACTTGTAAAAGGTGAAATGAGAGGTAAACCAAGACGTTTATCACGTTCAAGGGATTTCCGTTTTAAAAGTAGTCTGTTCCGCTATCTGCTTAAAAAAACAGCACATGAATGACACGGAAATCCTGTGGTTAATGACTCTGGAAAATAATGAAAAGTGAGTGCCAACAATGAAATAGTTGTAGAGTTACTGAAGTTATGTTCGCTGTAGCTCCTGAGTGTTTTGCAAAATGTTTATCTTTTCTATAAACCACCAGAGTGCGAATGTTTGCTTAGAGAACCAAATGGACACTTGTTAAGAAACAAAAGTAAATTTGGCTTAAGTTTTTCCGGAAAGATAATTCTGAAGTTTCTCATTGAAGACTAAAAATTCAAGTGAAAATCTAGTTGAAAATCTATTTGAAGCATAAATCTTAGCTTTTCAAGAAGGATAGTTGACAGTTACAAATTCTTTTTTATTTACTGTTTTATTATCTTTTTGTTTCTAGATTATAGTTCCAAGATTTAGCTTTGTCAAAATTTTTTCAAAGAAAAGTGTATTTTTTATTCCTCTGTTTTGGATTATTAGGCTCTTTGTGTTGAATGACTGCTTATGCTTTGAGTTTGTAGACAACTGATGTGCTGTAGAATTTCACGCAAGTCAGTTGTTTGCTGAAGTTTTCTCGTGGTTTATTGACACTCAGATGTGAAAAAATAGAATTTATTTCAGCAACTTACTATTATTAAATATAGCAGCAACAACTACAATTAGTAGTCAACAACTATTATCTATATATCAATACACTGCTCCTGTTTTCACTTAAAAAAGACTTGGTCTTACTCTTCCTCAATTTTTTTTTGCACAGCTGGTCAAAATTAACTCGTTTCTGTACCAGTAAATTTTGGTTATTTCTATTTGCAACTTTAAGAAACAGAAATTTCTAAAGAAAAAGTAAAACAAAATAAAATAAAAACATTCTCTTTCTTTTTTTAGCGATATTTTTGTTGTTTAGCTGCTGTCAACTTAAATACGACTTTTTTATTCATCTACTTATTCCTCTTCTTTTTTTACCTCCTATCAACATGCATCAATACTTTTTGTTTAACTTTATTGTTTGAATCAAAGTTTGCAGACAACGGTACTAAATAATCAAAAAATATTCTTTAAAAAGAAGCAAAACAAATTAGGCAACACCAAGTAAAAACTAGTTTTTTCAATGCTGATTAGGAGAAATAAACTCTAATCAATTGAAGCTGCTTAAACTGTTTATAAGATCAGCCTATTAAAACGATTTATATAGTCTGCAAGCTTTAGCGCGTATGTAATAAATGTAAAGCATTATCAATCAAGATTTTAAAGGTCATTGTTTGAACACCGTTTATACAGTCGATTTATCTTCACTAACTGAAAGATCTTCTTGATAACGTGTTTTATTAAGCATCGAGCAAAATATGCGAAGTTTACATTGACCAAAAAAATTTCTGCTTAGCTTTGCTCTTCTGATAATCATATTGGTACTGTTTCTAATGTTAGCCTTTTTTAATGCTGTTATAACTTTTAGTGCAGTTTTTAATAGCTTTGGTCTAGTAGAGAAGAGAAAACCTTTGTTTATTTAATGTTAGATGTAGACAAGATAGTGGATTGTTGAAGAGGACACAACAAGAAAAACTTGCTGCAAATGTCGTTTTTTCGTGGTAAATTTACAACAGCCAAAGTTGAACAAGAAAAAAGTTTAAGCTGAAAAAAAAACTGGACCGATAATGCTGAAAATCATAGCAATCCATCTGTTGTTTACAGCATTTCTTTAGTTTTCAAGTTTTCCATCTGAAAAGGTATAATACAAAAAATTTTAGTCTGCCTTCTTTCCTTTTTTCTTCTTTGGAGTTCTTCACTATTTCTTTTTTCCTTCTTCAATTCAATTTTCAAGCTGTCAGAACGTTCATCAACAGACGACTTGTTGTATATAATGTAATTCTATTTGTGTTTCTTATGTCACTTAGATAAAGGATTTAAACTGAAAAAGAAAGGAACAAAAGAATTAAGTTTTTGTAAGCTATTTATAGGTTTTTAGCTACATTCTTTCTTAGTGAAAAATCAAACATTTCTAGCGGCATCATTACAGATACCTACTGATGAGTGATACTCTAAATCGATGGCGGTAGCCTAGTTTTTTAGATGAGATCTCTGGAACTATACATCTATAAGAGTAGTGCTGAGTGACAATGGTCGGAAACGCTTAACAACGGCAACAAAAAAACTGCTTAAGAAGGGCAACGAAAGTCGAAATATTGAAAGACCTTTGACCAAATTCTTTTCAGCATATAACGAAAAGATTTCCACTTTACTGTGCTTGAAATATAAGTCACTAATGCTGTTTGTTAAAACAGAAAATGATTTCTGACTAAGAAGCAAAGCGAAGGACGCCTTCCCCTGAAAACGACACACGAACCGCAGCTGCGCAGTGGCTGTGAGGAGGACACACAGTTGATCTGCCATTGCTTCCCAAAAACTATTTTGCTTCGACAAAACCCCCCCTAATTCTTAATTTAAGATGTTAACTCTTTTCTTGGCACTAACCTTCTATTTATGCAATAAAAGTTTCTGTAACTAAATTGACTAAAAATTTATGAATTAATTACGACGAATATTAGTCATAGACTGCTGTTTTTGGCACACTTTACGCTGTGCGCAAATATTTTATATAGGATACCACGCGGCAGGTTTTGTTATTTCACTATCTATTTCCATTTAAGCCGTCTCAAAAATTTAGTGATGTATGGTCGAAAAGCTGTCTGTGCTTTTTTTTTTTCAGTTCTAGCTTCTCAATCTCGATTAAATTTTTCCCTTTCTTCTTATTACTTTCTTTTTTATCCCTTATGTGGTAAATTCTTATAATTTCATCGGCAATAAATAGTGTAAAAGTAATTTTCATTTTGCGGGTGCATTATAGCAAAAAAAGAAGAGGAACGTTCTGTATTGAAAAATATTTTTTGTGACTTGGTATCGTCAACACAAAAATGAAAGTTTCAAAATGAACAGGTGACTTAGATTTACTTTCATCTCCGAAAAAATTAAACATCAAGATTTAATACTTTAGATTATCTTTACGTAGACTGTTTTTTGCTTTTGATTTTTCAGTTTACCAGCCAGGAGGCTGCTAGTTCACTAGCTTTGGGTAGCAAAAGCTTGTGTCTGTGAATATGTGGAATGAAATGATTTGTGGACTGACTTAACAGATCATTTAGAGAGGAAGAGAAAAGAAAAAATTTTTTTTTGTTTTTTTTACTCACTGATGGCAAAAAACGGTGAACTAGTAGACGGGTTCACACAGCAGGTGGGATACGCAGCATGCATTTGTAATACCAAAAGATGGTGTCTTCGTTTGCTGTTGATGAGCTTTGTGGCATCCATTGATTTCTGTCAGCGGCACTCTTTGATGAATCACAGTCAATGTGCCTCTGGTCGAATACGTATTAAAAATCTTTAAGAGATTTTCTCTGGTCGACACCCAATATTTACATTAATATTGTTATTAAATTAATCCTAATGCTAGTCATAATAATAACATTAAAAATAATAATAACAAAAGTTATTCCATTCTTTTATTTATTTGTTTATTTTACTATAAATAACAGCACCATTTTTTATTTCAATTGATTGGCGGTTAATGCAAATGAACTGTCATGAATAACGTGTTGGCGATTCAAGCTTCCTTGAAAAACTCCATTACCGCTCTATGGAATTTTATAGTCTTTTTTTTTAAATCGATTTCTACAGGCCGCCACGACAAATTTTTTTCCAGTTTATGTTTTTATGGGCAACGGGTGTAAAAAAAAAACGCTTTAGAAGTTAACTGTAAAAAAATTTAGAAGATCTGTATTAAGAAATTTGCTAGCGAATTAATTATTATTTAACAGTGTAGAAGATTCCAGAATTATTAATGAATCTTTGTGGAAAAAAAAACCAGTAGAAATGAACAATTACCGGCGACGAAATAAAAAAGCGGAATAAATTGGCGATATCATAGCAGAGAGCTCCCGGGTTGTGAATCAGTTCCATAATTAATTTTAGATTTTTTTGAGGACAGTGGAAGATGCAAAAATTCAGAGATTTAAATATTGCAGAAATTTACCGAGGCTTTTGCTTCATATGTTCTTTCACTTATTCGAAACAATTGAAATTCAAAATTTGGCAAGCATCGCATTTAATGTTCCTCTAAATTTTGACCTTACAAACTTTTAACCAAAGTGAATTAAAAATCTGATTTTACAGTTGAAAAGTCATTTATAACTAAAAGTAGAGGCTTAATTTCAGGCAGTTAAATCAAGGCAATTTCACATTTTTCAACTTTAGCAGCTGCAAAAGCAGCCAAAAATTGTAATTAAAAATTAGTTTTTCTTTTTTTTTCTTTTTTTTTTTTCTAATAGTTGAATGGACGCAGGAAAAGTGAGGTAATTTTTAATGGTGGCTTTGAATGATACATCAATCAAGACTGTCTTCAAATTTCTTATGATCTTAAGGTGGACAACTTTACAGGAAAAATTGCCTGGTTCGTACTGCATAAATTTTTCTATCTTAAACCTCTATTATCTATTACTGCTTACCTTTCCTGCGAAAAAATTTCTTGCTTAACAAACGGTCTGCTCTCTAGTATTTTTCAAACCTCTCAGGCACCAGTTAGAGATTCGTGATGTCTATCGCTTGACGGTCGTTCTTGTCAAATATCCTGTTCGCCCCAACCTGATTTCAATTACTAATTCTATACCACCTTTCATCAAGCTTATCTTTCTGATCTTATTTTTCTTTTACTCATCCAGCTTGATCCGCAACATTTCTTTCCAGCGCCATATGGCTTATTTGCAGCGTACAGCCGTTTTATTCGGCGGCACTCAGGTTTTCTAGTAGCAAATCTTAGGCAAATGCATTGTTTGTTGCAGAACTTAAGTTTCATCCGGAGACTTTCCTCCCTAATTTAGCACGCTTCTAGCTATAACAAAAGTCACTTTTTTTGCTTCTATTCTGCTTCTAATTTTTGCTTTTATTTCGTGGCTTTTTTTGTTTTTGCCTTATGTCTGAAGGAAGCATAACTTTTCACTCTTCTCGTTTTGTATTTTCCGCTTGTTTGTCTAGGAATTTTTCATAACCTTTGACTTTGCCTCATGCTTTCATCCTGTCTCTCTGTTTGCTGTGCTTAGTTGTTACAGGGTTTAAGGTTTCCTGGTACAAAAACTGTGCCACCATTTTTTCCTTTGTACTAGTTAGGTGGGTGGGATACACCAAAGTAGTCTGCTTTGAGACAGAAACGCAAATATTTAGATCGATAACGTTACGAATTAGTAAGTAATGATAATTTCTTGATGAATATCACTGAATATTGGTATCTCCTGAATGGTTGAAAATACTTTAAAAGTTTTGAAAATGTCACCTGGGCACTGCTTTAAGACGTCTTCATTCAGCATTTTCTAAAAAAACTTCAAATTTTTTTGGGTTTCTTTAACGAACTAGCAAATTTTTGTAAAAAATGGTAGCAGTTTTTAGTGGTTAAGTATAAAAACGATTTTGTTGACTGATCTCCCATTTTGTACTGTCGTTGATTGTTATTTTATCACAGAAACAGGAGAGTGTAGTATCTTATCAATTTTTTCTGTTCGATTTAGCGCTTTTATCAGTGAGTTCGAATTCCAGACTTGGTTTAGAAAATAAATTATGGCTTGCTCTATTTTTCTATACCATTCGCGTAGCATCTGTTTCTATGTTTCTCTGCATTACATATACTTACTTTATTGCTAATAAAATTTTAAAAATTTTTGTCTTTTTTTCTAAAGAAAAAAACTGCAATTTTGCAAGCATTATCTACAGCGTCTTGGCAGTTACTGATACCTGAGTGTAATCGACACATTGAAACTTAAAGGCTGTTATCAGTTTTGCATTGCTAAGCTTCTAAGGCTTTATTTAGTTTGAAAAATCAGATGTAGTTACTTTTTTGAGAGAGAACATTTGTAGAAAAAATTTTTTTGTTCTTTTCGATAAACAAATGGAAAAAACTTTATTGACGAAAAATCTGTGCTATGCTCTTATTAGCGCTTTTTTTAGCTCTATCAGTGTAGAATATTACTGACTTAAGGAGGGAATGAAATGCGTTTTTACGAAACAGTAGAAAGAATAATTATTCTAAAAAGAAAAATTTATTCTGCGGTAACGATCAGTGGAATAAAATACTATTAAAAAAAATCAAAAGATTTTAGAAACTCTTCTCAATCTAATTTTTATTTCTTACTTTTTTCACGACAACACGACAAAAAATTACTAAATAAAGCAAATATAAAATTGTCTTTATCAAGACTAAATTATCTGTTGTTTATATAAATCAAAATATTTTCGGGAAAATAGTTTTTTTCTAAATAAAAACTCTAGCAAAAAATCTGTGAATTTTTGACTTATTCAAAAGAACGTTTTTGAAATCAACTGGCTGTACTTGAAGGGCATTAAGATGAAGGCAAATGCGAAAACTGTGTAACTGCAATAGACTTTTTTTTTCAGTTTACTGCTTTGATCAACCGATTTGAAAGACGAACTGCTGATTAGAGCAATAATAAAAATCTAAATTTGTTGAAACATATAGATACGGCAAAATATACACGATACATTAGAAGCATCTGAAAATGTCTGACTGAATAGAAAACCAAATATTTTTTTCAGTGAGCTTCTGCTATGAGCTTCTATTGTATAACCTGGATTACTTGTAACATCTTCCCTTGCTAAATATTAACCGAAGGATAACGATGGTCAGTGCATTTTCTTCTCCTATTTTTGCTTATGGTTTCTTATTCTTTATATTATTACAATATATATATATATATATATATATATATATATATATTTAATATCAGTACACCTCTTTATTCTTTTTTTATTTTATTTTGTTATTTTCCAACATTGGACTTGCGAAACTTCTCGCTTATAATTTTAATTGATTTCTAGTTTATAATAACCAATATTTTTTCTGGCTTTTCATTAATTTTTGCTTTTCCTGGTTGACCAGTTCAATATACCAGTTGGCTTGCTCGCTTATAATAACACAATTGTAGTTCTGTATCAGAGAAGCTAGGTATTTTCACGTTCTTCATTTTTTTCGCTACTTATTCTGTATGTAAGCTTTGCTTTTAGAAGAAACTGACTTTCTTGAAGCAGTTTTTGTGGAGAAATAAAAAAATTTTGAAAGAAATTTCTTGTCAAGTGACTGGTGCGTTTGTCTGAAAAGCCTAACGTTTCAACAGTTGTAAAAAGATGCCCATTTTTTTTCATTATTACTCACTGATGTTCAATCTGAAAAATGGACTTATAGTTTGTTAAGCTTTAATTTTACGCTTGGCTTTTAGGTGGTTGAAGATGAGCAAAGAAACCAAGTTCTATAAATAAGAATTTTTGCGGTTTTTGCTTCACAAAGGGTCTCAAGTTTGAAAGCAGATATGATTTATGATTTTTATTATCAGCAGTATGAATGAATAACTAGTAAATATTACATGTCTGAATGCTATCTAATAAAAATTCTGAGTTTGAGGCTAGTGAGAATTTCAGAGTTAGTGATTCAAAATTTGTCAAGGGAAACGTTGTTGTAGAAATCTGCTGGAAGTTCTCTCAAAAATGATGGAAGATATATGGATTGGTGCACCGATAAAAGTAAGGGATAAAATGAAGGAGACGAGCATGGACTCTGAAAAATTAGTTGAATGATTAAAAAAACATCTTAATAAACACGCTTTTTTAAATTGAAGTTGAGTACTCGCTAAATGCTGCTAATTATGCTACAATTTTAGAAGTTTTATGAGAACAAGTTACTACTTTTATTGTATCTTTTTGTTCTTTTAATTATTCTTCTTTTTACTATTTTTTAAAAGTTTTTTTCTGAGGATATTTGATGCACATATTAAGACTTTCCATTGCATAGGATAGATAAAATTGGTTTTTTTTTCTTTTTTTTTTTTGAAAGGAGGGATTTGGATAGACAGTTGGATAAACATAAACACATATCCACAGCCATCTAAAAAGAGCCAACTTTTCTTTTTTGGATGTATACCAGCCTAAAACCGGCTTGTTCTGTCGGTTAGTTGCGTTTGATTAGTTCGTTACCGATTTCGTTGAGAATTTCAAATTAAAATCTGCTCAGTTATTCTGCAGTGGAAAACTACATCAGCAGGAGATGTATTATAATACCATCAAAAACAGTTGGTTTTTTAAAGTTTCTTAATTTTTTGTCATAAAGCTGCAAAAAAGAAACAAAGCAGTTTGCTAGACTTTGCATTTTTTACGAAGATTTGTCTTTAATTACTCTTTTTTCTCTTATTCACATTCGTCTTTTACTTGAGTGAGTGAACTAGTGAATAGTTTTTTTATAAACAAGAAAAAAATGAATTTTTAGAATTTTTAGCTTCAAAAGTTTTTCTATTAATCTATGTTATATTTCCTTTTATTAGTGTCTTAAGAAGACTAATTTTTTCGTAAGCAAGAAACTGCATTCTGTTTACTTTCTTTTGTTTTCCTTTCTGAAGAAGAAATTCAATCATTTTGCAAAGTAACGAACGTGAATGTTTTAATTTGGTATTAGGTTAACAGTAAACTATTTGATCTGTTCCAGTTTGTACACTGCAGCGTATACTCTTATTTTTTATTTTATGAATTGCTTGTTACAGGAGGGCAAATCAGTTTTGATAGTGAATATTTCAGAGCCACTTTTTTTGCTTTTCTAATTTGTGGTGACAAAGTAAGCACTCATACTGTGTCTTCCTCTTCGTAGTTTTTCGCTTTTTTTTTGTTGGCTTTTCTGACGTGGAAATACGTAAGCCGGGAAAAATCAACTCTTATTTTGTTATATACTGTAGATCAGTGTGTTTTGATGACGAGATACAGCAATTGAAGACGGGTACTGCAATTGTTTCGTAATAACCGTTATAGCAATTTTTTTAAGGAAATCGTTCATTAGAAATTCCAAAGCCATTTACTGGTTCTGAACCAGACTTACACAATCAAAGTGAATGTTGTTTAACGGTAGGATTTGTGTATTCACTGGACGTTTCCTAAGCAGTGGAGTACAGTTATTGTAGAAGTTTTAATTAATCTAATTCTTAATCAGAATGAAGATAATAAAAACTAAAAAGTAAAGAAAGTGACGTTAAATTTATCTGCTAAGTAGCCGGAAGCAAATTGAGGAAAAAAGAAATGAGAAGAGAGATAAAAAAAAAGGAAGGAAACTTGTAGTGAGAATGAATAACGGGACGCCGGCTTCTATAGTGTATCGAAAGTGAAGGTAGTTAATTTGGGCTCTGTTTGTTGCCACTCAAAGATATGCAAATAAGCTAAGAAGCTAGGAAAAACAATGAGCGGTTTTTGCTGCGGAATTTGACTTTTCTTTAGCTGACATATTGTTGCGCTGCCGTAGAATAAATATCTCGTTCATTATTGACTTATTTGAAGAAATCCTTTTTGACGTCACTTTTTTCCAATACAGGTCGATTTGTTCCTATTTTACCATTATTTCTTAGTCATGTATTTGCTTGCAATGAGTCGGCGTATGGTTGCATGTCCTCCTGTTTCAACTTCAAATTTGACTTTCCTAAGAAATTCTGAACCTTCATTTGTTTTTCGCTGTTCGTATCTCCTCGGAATTTTGGACAAAGCCTTTTAGTGCACAAGTGCAGTGCAAAAATTTCGAACAGAAAAGGCGCTTTTTGCTTTTGTAGTTCTTCCTTCTAAATTTTGAATTTTGTCAGTTTGTTAGAGCCAACAAGAGATCATCAAACGACAGAAAAAGCTTAAGAAGAATTATGTGTATTACGTTTATGTTTGCCTTAGTTTGTCTGTGCCACAGTTGCTAAAATCTTGAAAAGCTGTTGAAAAATTTTCTTTTTAAAAAATAAATAATGTTTTGTTCAGTGATTTAAAAAGAAAATTTAGTGAGCAGAAAAATAAGAAAAGGTTAATTAATTGGGATCTGATGCTCATATTGTTGAATTTAGGTGGAATTGATAGTCTAAACAGGACAGCTCCTACACTTTTTGCTATTAGTGCTGTTACTACAGCTGCCACCGCTGTTGCTACTGCTGCTCAGACAACAGTTTTCAACGGTGTTTTAATTGGCTTGTTCCGGGGCTTTTGTCCTCTATTTAAAGATTTCAATCGGAAGAACTCTCAAATCTTTCTCTTTTTTGCTGATGAGACTGTTGTTGCATTTCTGAGACTGCTGTTATTGTTTTAAGTGCTTATATGGATTCCAGTTTGGCTTTTTGGTATTTATGGTATTCTTTCCACTGTTTCTTTGTTGCTGCAGTCATATGCAAGAAGAGTGATTGAAGAAGATATCGTTTTTTTATTTCTCTATCTTTTGATAAACAACTTTTTTTTGTATTGTAGTGGTAAAAAAATTTGTTCTGTTTTTTGGCAGGCTATACAGTGGTTATTTTACGGCTCTGAAATGACTGGAAAGTTGTACTTTGAGATAACAGTTTTTTTTGTACCAATAAGATGAACTACAAGTTAATATCAACAAGAACAAAGACGCTGTTAAAAGAAACAGAGAAAAGTTGCAAACAAAGAAAAATGTAAAGGAAAAAGATTAAAGGAAAAAAGAAGTAGACAATATTTATAAAAAATAAATAAATAAATAAATATATAGGCTTAACAGAACTTATTCTTTTAGGCTAACTTCTTGTTCTGAAATTGTTCTGAAAACTTTGAGAATACTTATTACACATTCTGATGACCAACTCATGTGATGTCTTTTTCAGCTCTGTATTCACATAAATAAATATTTATTCCTTATCAAATGTAAAGAAAAAAAAATGCTAAACATAGAGACAGATATTTCAAGGTGCTTAGAGCTCTTGTCAGTTTATTTCCCTAGCAGACAACAAAACTATCAGCAAATACCCTAACCAAACAAAGAACAACCCACAGTACCAAAAACATTTATTACATCTGTTACATTTTTCTTTAATTTTTGCCATTGGTGGCGGAAGGAAATGCACAGGTAGATGATCGCTGTCGATACAGCTCTTTTCGCTAAGTAACGATGATGATGATGACGATTGTAGCAGGGGAAGCGAAGAAAAGACCGAGAAAATCAAACACCAAATTGTACCCTCTGCATTGCTTAGATAATTGTATAAAAAATTTTTATCTAATAGGCAAAAAAGTAAATCTCTGAACTGCACATACAACACTGACAAGGTGTAGGGAAAGATCTGCAAAAAAAAGACTGCAGTCATTGAAAACTCTTCCTTCTGTATATCTCCAGTTTTAATAATTTACTGACATCAGTTCAAATTTCTTGTATCTACTTCGTTTCTCGTTCAAAAGGATTTCTTTCGTAGTTGTCAAAGTATGTTATTTTTTTCCAGAAACTAATAGTTGATGAATCCAGAGAAACGAAAAAGTGGCGACAGTTTTATACGCTTCAGATGTTTTCCGGATGGTGCATTGTATTCGCCGTCAGCAGCACTTGTAGAAATTGGTTCCACACGGTCGTTTGATGATTCGGATTCGACATCGAAATGCAATTCCTGGAGCGTTCATTCAGGTCTGACTTTCTCTTAAGTCATATTTTTGCTTTTCAATTCAAACCATTTAGCGTTGTCACATTCGTTGTCTACTGGATTTTCCATGTTGCATTTTTTTCATTTAGCAAACTGAATTTGAAAATTGTCTTTGTTTTTAGCAAGTAACCCTATATTTTGCAAAAAACTATTCTTCAACATTTCTTTTCTGCCCTCTAAACTTTTCTTTTTAAAATTTATAAAAACCTAAAACTGTCACTTTTTTGGAGGCTAAAAGTAAAAAGTTCTTCTTTTTTTGCACAAATGAATCAAAGTTGGGAAAGTTTGAAAGCAGCCTTGATTAAGAAAGACAAGTTTTTGTATCTAAATGTATAAGTGTTACTTGAGAAGAACAGCATTGTCAAAGATGTCAACGGACTGAAAAGCAAAAATTTTCTGTTTAGTATTATCTAAAAAAAATTGTCAAATCTGATTAAGATTGTATTTCTGCATTTTTTCAAAAAAAAAATTCTTTTTTTTTTTGATGGAAGTTATAAATGAAGTTTAATAGAGTGCTGGAATAAGGATTTCTTTGTTTGTCATAAACGGTTCAATTTTTTTTAAAGTTTTACACCTCTACACTTGTAGTTTCTGCTTACAACTTTAAACTTTTTTGATAACAGCACACTATTAGAAACTTTTATTAGTGGTTTTTATCTATAGCCGAAAAGAATTTGCCACAAACTGATAAACTGAATTATCGAACTGAAAGTATTACCTAAATTGGTTTGTTAAATAATCAGTAAAGAAGCCTATAGTGCATAAATAACTGCTTCAATTGCTTTAATGTAGTGTTCAATCTACAGTAACTTAGACTCGCTTTTATAAAATCGTTATCGACTACACATTTAGAAGTGATACCTGAATTTCTTATCTCTTTTTTTTTCACACGAGTAATATAATAATTATTTTTGCATGTAAGTGATTTATTTTGGCGATTTTCGGCATTTAAGATGCAACAGATGGCAGATGTAGGTCGTTATAAGTGGCTTAATCTTTTAAATTCACTTCTGCAACTCTGAGCCAAGACTTTTTCTTTTAAAAAAATTTTTTTTTATTTAAGGGGTAGATAGAGATTTTAATTGGTTTACTACAAAAAGCATAAAAATTTTGCCTTGCTGGTACTCTTAGATGAGTCATAACAGCATGGATTACATGAATAAAAACTACTTGTACTACTCGTTTTCACATTTACCATGCCGTTAAATATAGCTTTCTAGCTGAATTACTGCGAAGATGAGTTTTCCAGGAAATTTTGACTTATAAATCACCGTATGATTTTAGTGTTCACTTTTTTTGCTATTCAGCAGCTGAAGGGTCGACAGTCAATGAGTCCTGTTTTCAGCTTTACTAGATGGCGTTGGCTGTTCACGAAGATCTGTTTTAGAGCCCGAACTGCGACTTGACATTTCTGTTACGCAGCTCGACAAACGATTGAGAACGAAAAATTTTTTTATGGGATCTGTACTCGAAGTTTATAGGTGAATTACGCTGAAGAACAATTTATTAGACAGCAGTGATACCATTTTTAGCAATTTCTTGTTTGGCTGGTTCAGAAGTTTTAAAGAAGAGCATTTTGAATACTGAAAATTGTAGTAGATCAATAATTTAAGTATGCACATGTTATTTAAAAACAGTTGAGAAGACTTATTTTTGTCATAAAAAGTTGCTGCGTGAAGCGAAGAAAATTTTTGAAGGAAGAGTTTAACTAGCGAAGATTACATAAACATTCATCGAACACCAGTTATTTCTGAAACTTCGTCGAGCGGTTTAAAGT
>UXUI01007187.1:24441-36406 GCA_900576705.1 Enterobius vermicularis | reverse complement strand
TTTTTTTTTTTTTTATTGCCGAGTAGGATTTTCCATAAAAATATCGCGTGTAATTTCAAAGTGATTTACCGGTCGCACTGAGAAACATGAAAAATTCGTCTTTTGTGCTGCAGGAGTTTGGCAGAACTTAGTAAAAAACCTGATGGACCAGTGATGAATTTCAACGCCTTGAGACTGCTTGGGACAAAATGAGGACAGATCAGCATCAAACTCCATCTCAACCGTCAATTTTTGATGTTTTAGCGGAAGAAAGTTTTGCAAGCACGCTGAAACCTGCAGTAAAATGTTTCGTCTCGGTAAGGGTCTTCATCTAATTCTTTTCACTCATGTTCAGGCTTCTTAATTGAGTGCAACATAGGCTTACGGTTCAGAACATTTGCTCTTACTTTACTGGTAATGAGGGAATCAGGATTCAAAATGAACTGATTAAATAAAACCTCTTTACCTCTGTTCTTTTCGTCCATCGGCACGTTGCGAAAGAGTGCGTTTGGGTCAGCTTTAATACTCATTCTTAAAAAAAAAAAAGGAAAAGTACTAAAAGATACTTCAATTTTAATACACTTGAATATTATCAGTTCCTTTCCACACGGTATCCAGCGACCTTCTCAAAGGCTTTGAAATGGTTTGACGAAATATACTTGTTTTTTGACGTTGGATTACAGAGCTACTTTTTGAAACACTACAGTAAGCATATGACTTTTGTTTTCCGTTCACCTTTTTCGTCATTATGCTCTTCGATTATTTGTAATGTAATTGATGGTCATATATTGTGGTTTAAATAATTCATTTAATTCAACAACGTGTTTTTCAGATGCTTCATTTTCGGAAAACTTCTACGGTTTCAAACGAATTCCGCGGTCGTCTGGCTATGGACCTTATAATGGTTTTTCTAAACTCCACTCAATATTTTTTTTAGTAATTTTCTGTGTTATTCAGATTGGGTCGAGGTAGTGGCTTTTCTCAAACTAGTAAAGAGTCAGTTTTTAGCAGCATATTTGGCTCATTGTTTGAATGCAAAATAGTTCTTTTTATCGAAATCATAAATCTCTTGAACTTTCTATATATACTCTTTACTTTAGGCTGGACTTCCATATTTGCAAGCAAAACTTGAAAGGTTACATAAACGGTTTTTATTTTTTATTCAGAACCTCCCGAAACAACAGGTATTTGATTTGTCACCTGAATTCAGCTTTTTATTTAATGCATTCTTTTTGCTTGCTTCTGTAATAACATTAACACTGTTGTATCGTTTGTCCTCATCGTTTCGTTATCTGCACCGAGGGTTGTCTTTTCATTGAATTGTGAGTCTTTTCATGCAGTTTTGAGAAATGCAGATTACAGGTTGAGCCACTGTGGGTTTGGCTGGCACGCTTACTTTTCCCTGCTCTTTCAGTTTTGAGATGGATTCTTAATTTGTGGAGCTTTGTCCTCCAGTTTATGTACATAACTTCTAAAAGTTCTGTACATTCGCCAATGTTACTGTTAAGCAATGTTAAACTTGAAAATTTAACATCGAGGGACAGAGCCCTGTTTGCAAGCAAAGTCTCAGGAGCTTCTAGGTTTGTGTTCTTTGTCTTCTTGAATGTTTTTTGAAGTTTAATAATTAAGAAGCTGCACACCTCACACGTCTAATAAATAGGTACGAGGAGGTAAAGTTTAAAACTAAATAGGAAAATAAAATTGTTGGCGTGAACGTGGGGCTTTATGCTTGTATTGCAGTCATTTCCTAGCCTTGTTCAGGGAGAGTTGAGTTGAGGTATGAAGGAAAGGACCAGTGGAGGTCTTTGTCTGCAAATGATACTGCTTTTGTTTCTAGATACACTCTTTTACGATTGTTGTCTGCAGTGCCTCGAGTTGGTAGTCGAATTTTTGGATATTTTTTATTCTTTGTACAGTTCTTGGATATGTTTTATAACGATGACTTTGGCGCACATATTCGTAATTTAACTAGCGACGTGTCGAAGCGCATTCCGCCAGCACCACATATGGTATGCTTGATGTTGATTATCTGGGTTTTTTCACTATTATGCAAACACTGGGTTTAGGTTCTTGGGGAAACTTTTGTTCATACGCTGGATAAGAGTAGCTGTCCTTTGTGTCTGCAACGGAGAACTGATGATACGGTTAGTAAAGTGAAGTTTTATTTACGGAATTAGAATGCTGCAGAAAAGTCATATACTTCTTCTTTGAGATTTTATACGATTTTGTTTCAGATTGCTAAGGGTTGTCGATATTCGTTGAGCATTCTTTTTTTTTCTTTTATAGTTCTTCATTGACTTTCGTTACTTAGGTGTAATGTATTGACTTCATTAATTGGCTTCTGTATCAAAATGTTTTCAGGTTCTTAGTGTTTCTGGATACGTCTTTTGCCATAAATGCATCAAGGAGTACGTTTCAAGAGAGAAAAAATGCCCAGTTACAGGCCTCCCAGCAAATATGCGTCACCTTATTCAGCTATACTCATTGTTTGATAATTCAAATTGATATTTAGTTTAGATTGTAGTTTGTTTTGCAAGTAATAAATAATTTTTTGGCTATTTATGGTCAGCCTTACATAATCAAACTGATGTTATGCTTTTGGCTGTTTGATATTGAAACTAAAGAGTTTATTAGCTCTTAGTGGTTGCTAAGGTTGAATCTTTCTTTCACCAATTTCCTTCTGTGGATTAAATTGGTATCTGATAGAAGAAAGTCAAGAAAATTAATATTTGTTAGGCCTCTGATGTTTTCAGGGGGTTGTTATTAGTGCCAATTCTTCACGTCCAGTTTTATTGTCTCCTACTGCCTTTTGGGTACAAGTGCGTCTAGCGTGTCGTGAAGTGCGTACGACAGGTCAAGTTCGAAGATGAAAATTCTGGTACTCCTTTCCGGAATTGAGAAGTTTGATATGGTTTTAATGCGAGTTTAGATTGGCTGTAAGGTATTGGTATCACGTCGTGGAGCGTGTCAGGACGTGTATCAGAGATCATTTGATCTGTTCATGATACTTTGTTTTGTCACTCAGTTTTTCATGACGCCTGGATGGGATTCATTGCTGTTTTAAGTTTTTGAGGTTTCAGGGTTGAACAATAGTTGTTTGAAAAGTGAGTAATTGTGTTCTCTCGAAGAGGGTTTGTCAGTAATTTTTCAAATGACATCATTTCCTGCCATTTTATCAGTCCGAGAACTGAAGAGTTGTTTTGTCTTCTGTGACAGCGGTCAATTCCCAGACTGTTCGGAGCGAATATCATCGGTGATCAAGCCAAGCTTACTTCGACATTAATATAAATGGATCTTGAAGTGTCATATGTTTTTCTCGCAGTTCCACGTGTATTTTTAGGCACTTTTTCGTAGCGATCTTGGGATATACGGCCTGAAATCGTTGGCTAAGTCGAAAACAGCGTTGGTTCGTCTTTTGTCGAGAAACCCACATTTGTTCTGCTATTCTGCAACCCAAACTGTGTATATTGATCGGATTTTTGCAGAGTTATTGGGCTTTTCAAATGGCGAACAGGCAAGTAATGTTTCTTTTGAAGTAAGAATCTTAAACCTGTTTTTTTCGTCAGGAACAGTTTGCATTCCCGCAAATAAATTATAAAGCTGGTACTTTTGACTGAATGTACTGAAAATTTTTTTGTGGTGTTTGTTTCCTGAAAATTTTTTTAATCCTGATTTTTACTGTGTGTATTGGTAAGGTAATTTTGGAAGAGGTGACAGACGCTACTGAATGCTCTTCGGCATACATCTCCCCAAAAACATACAAAGATTGGGCAATACTTGTTAGTCTCTATATTGACTTTACTTTTTATACACTTCACGAGGAACCTATCCGTAGATTCTTGCGGTGCAAGATATTTTTGGCGTTTACCACTTTCAAATAGTGTTTTTCACCGCATAATTTACATTTACACTTTGGTTGTGTTAAGAAAATTTTCTTATTAAGTTTAGAGTAGTTACGCAGAAGTGGTTGAGAGACAGTTGCTAAATCAGTTACAAGTTGTAGCGGAAGGTGTTGAATATCCGTTATTTATAAACGAAAAAATTGTATGTTACTTTACTGTCGGTATGTTTTTTTTGCTTCCAGGATTTGTATTAACCATTGAAAATTAAAGCGTTTTATCAGGCAATTTTATTCTGGTTTTAGATCGACTAGTTTCTCAATCATCAAGGTCGTACGGTCTTCTGGTTCGAGATACTAACCTGTTCGTTGCTGCTGATACATATTCCGTACAGAAATTTTCTGGAGAACCATTAGAGCCTCAAATTAGCGTGCGATCAGTTGTCAAAGATATTTCTTTAAAATTCCTGTCCAATGCGAGAGCTTCGTTGTTTCCTTTCCTGGAGGAATATCAGAGGAACGATCAAGGCTCTTCTGAAGAGTATAGTTTAAGGGTTCTTCCGCAGAATGTGTTTGACATTAGTAGGATTAAGCATCTTCATCCTACAGCACTTTTTACGGTTATTAAAGGTTGGTAAAGAAGCTGTTTTCATTAGTTATTTATTTACACCCGCTTTTGGAATTCCACCAGTTATTGCTGTTAGCGCTACCACATCTTTAGTATTTGTGGTTGAACACAGTGATTTCTGTTCTGACGCTGGATTACGAAGTCAGTAAACAAATATTTGTTTTTTGAAGTCCTCTTCAAAAATGTTTCATTACCAGGGTTCGGAAGTCATCGAAATAATTTTTTTGTGGTATTATGAAATTTCTACCATTTCAAAGCACTATTTTGACATGATATTTGGTGCAGTTGCTAACTGGCCACTCTTTAAACCACTCATAATCACTAATACAGTTCTGACTTTCCAAGTACTCTTTAAAATGCTTACACTGGAAGTATTCAAAGCGATCAATTCATTTCAGGGAAAAGTTATAGGTCAATTCCTTCTATAGTATCTCTGAGAAATAACAGTAATGATAGTATCAGATATGCTGTTCTGTTCCAGCTCTCTCCTACTGATCAACATTTCAAAGATTTATATAAGGTTTTAAAGGTTAGCTGCATTTTTAAAAATGTCTCTTTCTTGCACTGATTACTTTTTGATTTTAGATAGCGACAGAAAAGCTTTTAGAGCTGTTTTAATCTACACCTTAAGTTCTTTAAATGAAGCGGTTTAGTATTTTTTCATCAATTGGGATTTCAAAATCCTAGGCGTCAGTAAGTGTGTATTTAGATATCTAACTTGATAACAATAAAAAAGGCTCCTTTTTATTTTTCAATTTAAGTTGATTTTGGTACTGTGACTTCTCAGTATACTTCATTTCCTCATGCCGTTGCGCAAATGAAAAGTACGCATTACTTAATTTCAACATTCTGTTTTATCAATGGCTGTGGTAGAAATAAAAGGAAGCAAAGGGTTTATTTTTCAGTCTTACCAAACTTATTGTCTCTTGTCTCCTTCTTTGCGTGACGAAATCTTCGATGATTTCAAGTGGTTAACTTGTTCTGCGGCCTCCTCTTCAGTGTTTCGAAGACTCGATAAAGTTTTGTGTTGTACAACGCTTACTGGTTATTATTCCTCTTTGCTTTTAAAACTGCTATTTAATTTAGATGAGTATTGCAGAATGCTGTATTTACTTGCAAAATTTTAATGTAGATTTTTCTGTCTTAGGTGACAAGAGCATTTATCGTAACTCAGTCGAGAAGTATCTTCTGAAATCATGTCATTACTTTCCTATCATTTTGGACGCGAAGGGTTTCTCAGTGGACATTAAAATAGGTTTTGTTTTTATTTCTATAATATTATCTTTGGTAGATCTCTAATTTAACTTTACAGCCTAGCAGTATTTTTAATACTGCTTAAGAAGTTCAAATTTTTACTATTATTCTGAAGCAATGATTGATTTCTAAGAAATTCCTAATGCGAATTTTCAGGTGGTATACCTCGTGCATTTCACATTGTACCATGTTCTTCTGATGAAGATTCAAAATCTGTTTGCTACATTTTTGATGGTGAATGTCCACCTGAAATTGAAATGGTTCACTCACTTTAGTTTTATATTTTTTTAAGTCTGCATCGGCCATTGATTTCTCCTTAATGTGCACATTTTGCTTTATTTTTATTTCAAATCTGAACCACCTGGGCCAAACCTTTGCATACTTATAAGTATGCTATTTCTTTAAGTTCATCTTTGAAGCCATCGTGGTTTTTCTTCCTTCATCATTCTTCTTCTAGATATTTGTAGCTGCAGACGATGAAGCCGGTAAAATTGCTGCAGCAAGGTCAATGGATACAGTACTGAGAGAGGACATAGGACAAATTGCGCAGTTTAATTTAGGAAACCATTATATTGACGTCATGTAATAACTCCTTTTTGTTACTGTAAATATCGTATTAAGAAGTTTTCTCCCAGTAATCTCTAGTTCTTAGTGTCCTAAATTAGGTCCCAAATGAAGTGCATTGCCGATTGTGCTGAACTAATCCAGCATTTCGTTAGAAATCCTTATGATCTCTCACCACATCTGCTTTTAAAAGGACCAAAATTGAGCGGTAAATCTGTAGTAACTAAAAAGCTTGCTACGTATCTCCTAGCTTTACCTGCTTCTATTTATTCGGTCAGCGTTGACTGCGTTAACTGGCAAGGTTAGTAAAATTGTAGTCAAGCTTGTGAGTAGTTTTTATCAAGCGGTTTTGTGATTATTCACTGAAATAAGTCAGCTGTTTCAGGCAGAAGTACAGGTTTTCTAAGAAAACAGCTATGCGATATATGTGCTCATTTGGTTTCTCGACGTCCCAGCTTTTTGATTCTGGAGAATTGTGAATCCTTTGTTTCTTCGAAGGGTGAAAGGAGTTCGGACTTGGTTGCAAAGCAGGTTTTTTCTAGTATGTTCTTTGTCAATTCTGGGGGTGGAGGCTAAATTGGCTTTTGATTTGCCTGAAATTGGAGGAGAAAATGATTACCAAAAATAGCAGAATTTATTTTTTCTTCGCAGCTGTTGTTCTTACCCCCATTGTAATCAAGCACTTGTTTATTTGGTTTTCAGTTATAAAGCGTGTAGTGAAGGAGTATTATATATCGACAGTCCTAACCGTTGATGGTTCTTACACCTTTTTGGAAACGGCTGTCACACCAGAAGGAAAACGATTTTTTTCGAAGAAATACTGCATTCCTGGCTTACATTTGGTAAGTTCTTGGTTTTTAAGGACAAGAGTTTGCATTAATGTTCATCCTCTCTTAACTTATATTCATCACTGTAGCTTTTTATCATAAACATCAAAGTTTTCAACCTGATTTACTCTCCTTTTTTTCCTTACTCTTAATATTAAGCTTTGCTAACTTTTTTTTTCATTCATGACACTTTAAAAACTGTATCAATTTTATTTGAAGTGATGGAAATACAAAAAAGAATGAAAAACATTTACATTTCAAAAATTTTGAACGGTTTGGCAAGACTATAAGTTCCGTCAATGTGATACCGCCTGGTTTGACTTCCATCTGATAACTGCATGGTGATTCTGATTTCTTTTTGAAGCCAAGATGATTCGTCACGAAAAACAAACCAATACCTTCCAGGTTTAGTACATTCAACAGAGCCACTTTCGTGTTTATTTTTCGCAGCCATTTTAAAAAAAGGATAAATCATTTCCAACTCTCCTATATTAACCTCTTTTTCTTGCTTTGATCCATTGATAATCATGTTACCTTGTGGAATGACATCAAATGGCTGAAAAACAGATGGAAACTTTAAATTTCTTCTGAAGTTTCTCCCAGTTGGTTTTCTCTCCCATTATTATACCGTATAACTATCAAGTGAGGCAGAAGTTCCAAGCTTTAAATTTCTAAGTGATCCAGACATCACATTGGGACTGCATAGTGGGATACTGGTGTTTAGGTGTAGTTTTCCGTATAACAATGCTGTTAATTCAGCGTCTATCTTTTAAGCATTACTTACTTGATATTTTTTTAGAAAGTGCCAGAAGAGGCAAGAAAAAGTAACTACAAAATTTTTTTATGTGGGTAATGAGTTATTACCAGCTTAATTCTAAGGCGCTGTAACTTGTCGAAAAAACTAGATTGAAGAGAACTGGAGTGAAATAGACTACAAATTAATTCCAACACTTTCGCGACAACAATAATTTACTCGCATCAAATGGAAAACTTTAGAGCAAACTTTGCAAATTAATCTTAGATTATGCATGAAGTTGATCACTGCTAGAAACTGCCATTATTGAACCATTGTTTACTAATGGTTGCAGACACGCATGCTTGAAGAAAAAGTTTCCAAGTTTGTGTATTGTCAAAAATTGACTTCTGCTTGCATTCAAAGTATAGAGGTTTTGATTTTTGCGCCACAAGAATACATATTTTCGCTTCAGGTCAATAAAGTCTTACTGGAGTACGTGACTTTTATTTTATTAAAACTAGAGAATTTTAAGTGGTGTTGCGGGATCGTAGCTCACGCTCTGAAACACATTTCTTGTACCTGACAAATCGCCGGTAACAAGGCAGTGGTCATTACGTGTCTCACATAGCGCAAATTTTTGTGGAATTCCGGCAGAAGGTGCATTGGAGAGCTATTACCATGGGGTTGATCAGTTACTAAAATACCGCCTATTACAGGAGACAAACACTGCCAAACAGGCTTTCAGGTAGTCCGAAAAGCCACTAAGTTTTTTGGGATGTTACCGGGCATGTCGAACTCTGCCTCTCTTCTGTAGCCTACAGTATTTTTGTCGCTTACCAAATGTTATCTAAGTGCGTGTTCCAGCAAGCTGGTTCAAGTAACTGCTTGCTGTATAGTTGCTTTAAAATTTTGGTTATACTGATCTTATATAAAGCAGAATTAAATTGACGGAAACCACATTACCTCATAGAAGACTCCAAAAAATGCTTCGCATTCTGTGGTGTAATACCATGAAATGACTTTCCCTGCATCTGTGACATCTATATGGAATTGCTTTGCCTTTTTTCGGGATATATGAAAACTTTCAAGTGAACTTAAAAATTCAAGGTCGACTTGGTCGTTACTAAAGTCTGGTTTTTCGGCCGGCAGACAAATTATGCTCTGAATTTTCCTCTTTATAACAGTCAGGAATTAATATTTGTTGAAATGTATTCTACAGTTACGGCAATTCAAAGTAAACCTCATTTTTGCCTCCAAGAGTTGCCGGTATATTTCTTATATTGATTTCCTTCTGCAACGTTGATAAAAAGTTTGAGTCGTGTAGACGGAACCTTTCACTAAAGCCGGCAGGCATAATTGCTCGAGCGATTTTGTAGGGGACGTGGATCCATTTTGCAATATTTACCATTTCAATAGGGAAGACCTGCAGTTGAAAGATCAATTCTTACGCTCTGTCAAGGAGACTTCTAGCAGCTTTTTAAAAATTTACCATTTCTGGATAGTTTTCGTAATGAAATAGCTGTGTGTAATAAGTCAGTGCTCCGTTGCTGACAAACAACATAGTGAAGGGGTTAATTTCGTAACCTGTCATGTCGACAATGTGCCGCACTCCACTTAGCCTGCCTGTCTTTTCTTCCTAAGCTTTTTGAGAAAATTTAATCAACCGGTTAGTAAGTATTATTTTTTGCCTGATATATCATAAGCTTTTTTAATATGAGGTTTTCTTTTCTTTTTTGAAATTAATAGATATACCTGTGCATTGACTAATCGCAATATGTGTTCAAATTGGATAAATTGGCATCTAATTGACTGGGAACTAGGGATACTCCTTGATAAAGCCTGCAAGAAGGAAAAAAAGGTAATTGTAGAGGCGTGTGGTTGATAATTAGGCTAGTCTGCTAATATAATTGTTGGGTAAGGTAATTTTTCTCTTTCAATTTTAAAATGTAGAATCTTAAAAGTAAATTTAGACGTCTGGTTACGAGATGCCTTCGTTTGGGTATCACAACACGGTTAAGCCTTGTTAATGAAAGTTTAATATCGTTTTTTCCTTTTCTGGCTCAAGCAAGAGATATCGGTTGGGCAACACTGTCTTTTACTTGTTTGCATTTTGTTATTTTTGCGATAAAGTGGCAATTCGCCTTTCTGTGCTTCTTTAAGTATTACATAGAGCTGAACTTTCAAAGAGTTTTTTTTAATTTAAAATTCATATTTACTTTTTGAGTACCATTTTGTTGGTTTTAAACTAACTTCAACGTTGATGGTTGCGTACTCCGCATACCACAGTAAGCGATTACTGCTGTCGGTGAGATTTTGAACTTTCCCCATTGGCAACAGCTTTTTAGCGAAAACGGGGTTATCCTCAAAAGGTAGATGAGGAAGACTGTCCTAAAGCATCTTAACTTTTAGCGGATTTTTGAGTGCAAAAAATTGCACTTTCCCAGTTCACTGAGTGAAACATGTAGAAAAAGGCAGAAAGCGAAGAAAAAATAAATTTATGTACAAAAACTGTTATCGGAGGTGCTTTAAAATAAGAACTGATATTCAAGTAGTTTAGGACTTCCTGAAGCTAGTTATGTAGAGTGTCTGTTAAGCAGTTAGAAAGTTGTGTGTTGTTCAGATTTCTTAGAGGTAGAGATTTCATATTTTTCTTCGTTTTACATAACCGCAGTATATTAAGTAATGAGGGTTTGTAGAAAAATAGTTGAAAGGTGGTAACCAGATAGCCGCTTGAAAGCTGCATCAGCATTTTTTATTATTTTGCGCTGGTTTGCTTAGTGGACCCTGAGGTACAGTTAAATATTTTCATATTTAATTTAGGTTCTGAATTACTAACCAGTTTCATGGCTTTCCTTATTTTCAAATGATTGTTGAGAGCCTTCGCCGCTGCATCGACGACTTCAGATTGTTTCTTATGCATTCTTTCGGCATTAAGAATAAATCTGTAGATATTGAAGTCGGTGTCGAACTAAAATTTGTTGACACTCTCTGCAGGTTATGTAATGTCATTCTGAAGTTGTGAAACATTTGTCTGTTTCTGAACCCGCTTCTGTTTTAAAAGATCTTTATTTGTTTTGTTTTCTTACTGGTAAAAAATTTATAGCGGTTTTAACAGAACTGTAATTTTTTAGAAAGTTTTAGTTTGATTTTTTTTTAAAAGTGGGAAGTAAAAAAATTTAGTACTTACATTTGGATGGATTGGTTGTGTTATTTTTAGCCGTACCTCACTCACTAGTTTTTTGGACTGAACGCTCAAAGGTTCCCCAAAGTTTGTAGTGATTCTTTTCATTGCAGCGGGGTCTCTGAAATGAAAAAAATTTTTTTGCCAGACATGGCAAATGATTACAAGAGAAGTTAATTTTAATTGTAAGCTTGAACATAATTTATACACTGTAAATGAGAAACAGAAGATTAAATGAAACTAATATATCATTGGAACAAGCAAAAAATAAATCTATTTGAGACTTATCACAGTGGTTTATTCAATTGTGTGTAAAATAGGCTTCCTTTCAATTGTTGTTCACTGATTGTTCAAAGATAACAATAAAATATGAAAGCAACAGTTTCGACGATAGAAATATTTGATAAGATATGTTTAACGACATGTCTGAACACATTTGCTAGTCGGAAGTCAAAATTATTCTTCTGTCTTACCTGTTCATATCGTTGAACAAAATTTTTTAGTGAATTTAAGTTGTTTTACTAAGATCTGCATAGTTATAAGAGATAAAGTGGAAATTAGAAACTGTTGATGGAACTGAATCACAAGACAGTGCAGAAGCAGATCAGTTGATACTTGAAATTGAAAATTAGGTTGTTTAAATGCTTTTTGAACGGGACTGTGAATTTAAGGCTGTCATATAAGGTGACGTCTGTTTCGTTCTCATGTTTCGCCATTAATTTGCATTTCGTTCGCTATTCAACTATAGTAATGGAACTGTACAGTGTGAGCATTTTTTGAGGCATTTTATTATTAAGCTTCTTCTAAGTTTGTAAAACAATTCAAATCACAAATTTAGTGTTTGTATGGCCTCGAATGGTGGGAGTTAAAGTAAAATAATTGGAATCTGGATTGATTGTCCCGTATCGGTTTATTGATTGCCTGCCTGAGCATAACAAAAAGATCAGATTTTTTTTCA
>UXUI01007187.1:1716-12582 GCA_900576705.1 Enterobius vermicularis | reverse complement strand
TTTTTTTTTTTTTTTTTTTTTTTTTTTTTTTTGTAGAGCAAAACGTTTTTTTCTTTGCAGTTTTTTACTGGCACTTCTTAATCAGTTATTTGAGAAAAACAGTAAATTTTGCAGGGTTTCTGTCGTAATGTTGCAACATCGTTGTTGTCTTGTGATGCCTTTACGTTGACATGTGCTCTGTTGTAAAAAGATTTCATCTCTTTCGTTACGTTTCTGATCCAACATCGAACAATTACTGTAATATATATTATATGTTTAATTAATTTTATTTTATTCTGCATTTTATTCTGCTTTTTGAAAAAAGCATAAAAAAAGAAAAAGAAACTAAACAGTCGTTTTACTACAATAAACTTTATTACAGATTGTATTTATCTCAGAGTAAATGAGAGTTCAGTCATAAGGATGTTTCTGCTAATAGCGAATTCTCTGGTAGTATTCTTGTTTTTTTTTACGACGCTGATTTATTGATAAACTATTAATCGATGACATTGATAAGAAAGCCGTATTGATTACTGGAGCTGGATCAGGTTTATTGAGATTGTGGTTTAACCTTTTTCCCCAAAAGACGGTAAAGCATTTTGAAAGAAAAAGCATAAATACTTGTTGTTGTTTGGAATTATCAGAAATATAGCGATACTTCACACAAAACTAATTGCTTTTTTTGTGCGTAACATAATCGTTAAGAAGGTAGTATAATAGCAAAAATGCAGTAAGGTACTACAACTAAAAAGAAAATAAACGACCCATAGTACTTTTAGGCTTTGAAAAGGCATTAGTCGAAAACTGTTTAGATAAAGGAATGATATTTTTTGCAGGCTGCCGTCAACAAAAGGTAAGTTTTTGGTTACCTCACAGAAATGCAGCAAACATCGTTTTTAAAAGCAAAAAACACCTAACCAAAGCCTAAAACTATAACTGAGTAACCAAGTAGGTTTCGTGTTTTGAGAAGTATTTACGTAAAACCTGAATTTGAATTTACTTTGAAATAGCCAAAAAAATATTTTTGACATGATACGCTATCACATTTCTTAGAATGAGACATGTTGCGACATATGTTTAGTTCAAAAATTGATACAGAAGAAAATTTAGTCAGTCGACAAACTGAAAGAAGAATTCAGTGAAAAAAAGAGCTGTCTGGAAGTTTTTCAATCAGACGTTACTTCTGACGAAAGTGTTAACAAGTGCAAAGAGTTGGTAGAGAAAAAACTGCAAACTCTTACTACTGGTTAGTTAAAGCAGTAAATCTTCAAGCAAATGTTGGTGAATTAAATAGCCTTTTTTTGTAATTATGGATGGTTTTTTAATAATGTTATTTCTATAATGTATAAGATGATGCTCACATTCCTTCAAGTATTCAATTTATCTTACCCTCTACATCCTCTTTATAAAAAACTTTAATGTTTTTTAAAATTGCATGCTCTAATAAACAGTGCAACTCTTTCCAAAGTTTGTCTGAATGATGATTTTTTACGCCTGGATGACTACCAAGCAGTATTGGATGTTAACACGTATGGAGTAATACAGGTGACACATGCGTTTAAATCGCTAATTAAACAATCCAAATAAGAGCGTCCGTGCAGCGCTTCTTCCACAGATCGTTTTATACAATAACATATGAAGCATTTAGAGCAAAAATGATTTTGACTTCTGTTTAGATGGTTCAAATCGCAACAGTCGCTCAAAGTAATGATGATTGATTCGGCTACAGCGCTTGAAGAAATTATAAAGTTTTATAGTTTACACTCAGAATCCACAAATAAAAACTTTCACAATAATCAGAAAATTACATGCTTTTTGTTAATTATAATAAGTAAAAATTTTAAAGACACTTTTTTAATCATATGAAAGCTTTAACAGTAACGTAATGAAACTGTATCAATTAACTATCCTGAGCGAGATTTGATCATAGCTGCTAACAATATTATAATTTGGTTAAAGCAGAAATAATGGCAATTTAATTTTTGGTTTTCTGCAAATGCTGCGTTCGTAAATTCGTGAATTCCTTCTTTTCTTTCGAAAATTAATCGCAGTAAAAATGTCTGTAAGAATTAAACAATAGACTCAGACAAAAAAGTAACTATTTTTTTTATTAAATTTTTATTGAAATATGGCAGCAATTGCTGACGCACCGTATTTGTTGGTTTAAATATAATTTTTAGTAAGACACCTAAACGACTTAATACATAAATTTTTCGGCAACGATTTCTATACACTAAACGCTTAAAAGTAATAGAAAAGTCTACTGCAATTATGTGGCAAAAAAAAGTTAATAAGTTTCAATAAACACCTCAAACTTTTCGATATTTTTGTTATTATAAAGATAATAATAAGCAGTTCCAAACAGCGAAAAACAAAAAGTTCTACAAATGTTTGCTGACTGTTGCTTATGAGAGTGTAAAATAAAAGTTCTTTTCAAAGGAAGAATTATAATCTGCACAGGTGCGCTTTCTAAGATACAAACACCCGGAGCTGGTCCATTTTTAATTAGTGAATCTGCAACGGACAGTTATGCTAAAACATTAAGGTATTCAAAACGATCCTTTTATAAGTACTTATCACGATCTGAATTATTTATCGCAGTGCCTCTACTTTAAGGCGATTTCAGCTTCCAGCTAGATTATCTCAAGTCCGTTCCTTTCTTCGTTTGCATTTACTTTTTTCTTCTTGTGCGTTTCCTTCTGAAAAAAAAAAAAGACAATTTCATTTATTACTACAACTTCCCCTGTAAACTCTTTCGGTTGTTGAATGAGAAAATTTAAACAACCGACATAAAAGGCATAACGAAAGAATTAGAGCCATTTTCGTTCCTAAAGGGAGCTGTTATGACCTCTCTGAACCACTTCTTGATGAAAATCAAATACAAAAAAGAATAATAGTTCTACAAAATCTGAATAATTGTTAGCTAAACACTGAATAAACTGTTGGTTAATTTTTAGAAGGCTCAAGCGGTTTTTTCCTTGTAACGTTTATTGCAGGCAGGAAATGTACGATTATGGTGTAAAAGTGTGCGCGGCAGTGGAAGGAAAATTCTGTGCATTCTTCATTAAACCATTTAAGTTTACGAAAACACTAAATGATTGCTGGACAAACTCACCAAAAGAGCTGAAAGAAGAGTATGGTGAATACTGGTTTGGAAGAGGTAAAGACTCACTTCCGTTAAAACAAAGCCATTTTTATGATAATGCTCATCGTAAATTGGGAGGAAGAACCCTTACTAAAGCTATTTCTGCAACGACCTGACCGCTCTGATGGGCTACGCTGCAGTAACGGTGATGCAGCTCACTAGTTAAAATTAAGTTTAAAGAAGTGTCCTAATTTTCACAACGTTAAACGAAAGGCACTAAATATACATCAAATAGCCGCGCATGACAGATGAAACGAATGCATTTTGAAACAAGCATTAGTGTCTTTAAAAGATACAACGAACTTCATCAGATTTTTAACAGATTCTTACGGTAACCACCTCTGCAAAGATTCTGCATGCTTTTGAGGCCCTTAAAGTACAATTTTAAACAGAAAGAGGATGATTTCAAAAATTTATTCGTTCCAGAGCCAGCAAATTTGAATTTTTTTGCTTTGTAGTTTCCGCACTTCCTTCTTTAGTATAAATGACTTTACTAGAAGTCGAGTCCACAAGAAATAGCACCTATATAGGAGAGGAGTTCATTGGTACGCTCTGCAAACCTCTAACGTGCAGTCTAGCTGATGCATTTTGAAGCAAACATAATTCATTACACTAAACTGGCTACAGTACAATTTTCACTTTATAAGTTGACCAGTAAAAATTTTTACAAAGATTAGGATCATCTTAAATTCAAATTACTGATCAAAATTGAGAATTTTCAAAACGCGTAGCAGAAAATTTATCTTTTAATCGTTATGTAGCCGTTGAAGTGTTGTCTAGGTAAGGTTTTACTTCAGTCCAATAGATTCTTGCTAGACACGCCTGACTAGTAAACCAGTTTACATTTAGTGAAATTCAAAAATTTTAAAAAACAATGTTTCTTACATAAATGTTAACAAAATATAACTTTGGATTTTTTGAAAGTACCACATGTTGCACAAAAGTTTTTGCTCTATGAAATGCCAAAAACTGGTGATTACTTTTTTTGGACGTCAGAAATTACGAACCGGAGAAACTTAAGACTGGAAATATTCCACTGTCGTTGCAGTAATCTCACGCACTTTGCTGTGACTTACCTGTCGTCAGCCGCATCTAAGAGCTGAAGAGAACGATTATTAAGATATGGTATGTTTCAGTTTCCAAAAATCTGTGTGAAAATGTTGCTCTATACACAGAAATAGCTCTTTATTATTATTGTGCGGAACTGCAGCGAGGCACGTTTATTCCAACACTCTCAGCTTCCTATATTTAGTGCACACCTGCAAAGGTCTAAAGGGAACACTGAATTGCGGTTTCAAAGAGGCAACGACAATATCGTATGGAACAGAATTTAGGTAGAAATGTGGGTTTTTTGGATAATAAACACATAGAATACAAGACTATTATTTGTATGACAGTGGTCACAAACTGCTATTGTACAGAGCTATAATAATTCGCCCTTACTCGGACATCACTTGCTTTAATTATGTTTTGGCCAGTTGCTAGCGTCAAAAATGCGTATTTGGTAAAAAAGGAAAATTAAGCATAGAACATTAGCTTTTGATGTGACACAGAGCTTAAACAACAGTGGTTTTTTTAAATATGTGCAAAAGACGCGGGATTTTAAATCTTGTTTTGTAAAAGCCATAGAAGAAAAGGTCTCTTTGGTAAGGATATCTGTATTTCACCAGTGTGTCGATTGCGCAAGCAAAAATGAATCCACTTCAACGTTTTTCGCCCGACGTCCAGTACTCTAATTCTTTCAATCGACCATACAGCGTCAAGAACCTGCGTCTTGCTCTCCACTGACTAAAGGAGCAAATTTCTAGAATTTCTCATGACCCCAAATTATTTGTTAAAAGCAGAATTTTGACAGGAAGGAGACGTGAGTTAGAAGAGTTCACTCTCAGCCAAATCAGTATCTGGAAAGATCCGTTTTAAAACAGTTTTACCTGATATAAAGGCGCACAGAACACTTATTTGCAAGTATTTCTGTTTAAAAAATAACTTTTTAAAATAGATTTTTGAAGAGTGGGAAATATTAGATTTTGTTGGTGAAAGCCAATCAGTCTATCACTTGAGCCATCTGAGTGCAAAATATACGTTTCTCCTGAATCTGTTGCAGCCTGTCTAGTTTAAAAGACTTTGGCACGGGAGTTTAGCGAAAGGTTATTAGCTTAGGAAATTGTTTACTTGCAACCGAAACGTTAATGATGCGGAATATAGAGATGCACTTTTCAGCTTAAATATATTCTTTTAAATGATATACTTTTTTTCAATCTGGTTAATTGGAATTTAAAGCCGAAAATTTTTTACTTCCAGGTAATAACAATTTTGGAGTATTTTTTGTGAACATCTTTGAGCAACTGTGGCAACGGAAACATTTTGGGTGCTGATAACGGTTCGTATCAACTTTTACGAACAAATTCGGCATTTTGATGATCATACCACTATTAAATTTTTGTATTAAATGCATGTGGTTGGTGAAAAGTAGTGGAGTTTAACTAGTCATGCCATGCTTTTGAAGGTGTGACCCATGAGTTCTTCGGAGGAGAACTACCAAGTTGTAATACTCTATAGAGCGAACAATTTCATGCAAGCTCTTTTTGAAAGTTTGATTTTTTGTTTCTACCCACATGTATAGCAGAATTATAAAAAATAAAATTCCTTTAAGATTAGAAGAATTAAAATCTAGTATCAAAAACACCAACACGGTGTATGTGAAACTGGACTAGAAGTGCGAGAATACACGAGTGTCGAACAGTAACTTGATAAATTTGATTACTTTGAGGGAGCTTATTTTGCAGAAAAAGTTACTTTTACAGGTCTCCTCTACAGTTTTTTGACCCGAGATTCAAACTGTTATGGTAGAACGAAATATAAAAAAATTTTGACTTATCAAGCGAAAAATCTGCAAAACTATCATGGAATGACCCATACACAAAAAAAAGCGACTGACAGCGTTACGTAGTATACTGTCATACTAATGTAGACCCAGTGGCAGCATTCGTAAACTGCAGCGGTGGCTGAGACGAAATGCTGCAGATTCTGGACCCCGCAATGTGCATAACCAGTCGAAATCGCGCGCAGAAGGCCTTCTAGCGCCTGTCTTGCGACCACGAGTCTCCCGGGCTTTATTTGGTGCGTTGATTAAAATTTTGCCAGGTGGATCTAAAGGTAATCTTAAAGCGGCTTCCGCAGAATTGGAGCTCCACGGCTTGTCAGAAAGACCGCCACAGCGCTGAATTTTTCTGTGCTTAGGCGAGCTAAGCGCTGTCAACTTTTGCTGATGATTTTGCTATGAGTAGTGTAGAGATAAAGAAAAAAAGCGGGTACTGTTGACGACTTAACTTGTTCTGAGTACTAGACAAAACTGAAATTGATATAAGAAATTGTTTTAGCTTCAAATTTTACATTATATGGGAGAATTTCGGTCAGAAAACTACCTAATACTTTTTAACAACGCCGCCTTAGCGAATTGACTGATTGGAAGTTCTCAGAGTATTCATTAAGGATAGGAGCACCCTGAACTTAGAAAACTAATCTTGAAATGACCAAGACCTTATTAACTTTATAAGAATTATTTTCTCAAAGTTGCAGTCAGAAGATATTATTGCCAACTAATGGAACGTCGTCTACCAAAGTTGTCTCAACTGACGGACCCTTTCACGGAATTGCAGCTAAATATCCACATGAGAGTTATACCATTGGTGTCGATGTCATTTAAATGTAAGTCCTTTCTAAATTGACTGCGGTGCTCAGCTGCAGTCCATGTTCTACCATTACTTCATTTTAAGATAGTCTTAAACTTTTGATAGTAGATGAGCTGCTCGAAACTAATTTTATACCATTAGAAAAGCTAAGAAGAGTTTTCTATGTCGTAAGATTTGAAATTTCTATACTTGCAAAAAGTGTCAGTCATGGGCATAATACGAATTAAGAACCATTACACTTTAAAATTTTGGTTTATTTTTTACTTTTTTAATTTGTTTATCTGGCGGTATGGCGGTTAAATTATTTTTTAAACTAAGCGCTAAAATTCTTTGATAGAAAGAAGACGCGTTTGATAAGGGTTGTGACAAGAATAAGTAGAGCTGAAAAAATAAAAAGTTGAAAATTTCTCATGTCAGGGGATCTGCTATAAAACCAGCAGTAAAATTATAGTTTTGGTGAAGAAAACCATTTACAAAAAGATGAAATTTGTTACAATATTGCAAAAACCAAAAAATTGCCAGTAGTAAAAGTTTAGGAGGTTTTGACAGCCTTCAGGTTCTTATCAATTATCTCGTAAAAACTTTTATCACTTCCAGTCAGAAATTTGAGACTTGCACAATACAAGTAAAATTAGGAGAACAACAGGAAATTTAGGGAAAGGAAAGAAGAGGGCAATATTATGAGGTAAAAAAGGCCGTCCTTGTAATTATAAAATGATTTAATTGCGCAACTAAATTTTTGATACACGTCTATATCGTTATAACCTTCAGTTGTCAATAAGCTGCTGGAATGTTCATAGTAAGGTATCGAATAAACGCCAAATTTCAGTTGCCAGCTTTCCACATGGCTCTCTTTAGCAGTTCAAAACTGGATTCTGCGAATGTTCTTGTCCTATAATGGTATTCCAGCGCCAACTGCTTGTGACAGAAACGAGTATTCAGAATTTTCGCAGATATAAATTTGTATAAGTTTCTCTGAATGATTATTTCAAAGTGAAAAAGAAATATTTTTTTTAGTAATTCGAGTTCTCTAGATTGAGTGAAAAAAGCCCATATTCAAAAAAATGGACAAACGTGATTAGAACCGTTTCTGAATAAACCTTTAACCCTGTCATACCGTCTCACTAGTATATAATACTGTCTACAATATTTTCAAACTTGGCAAGCAGTAACATATAACTTGTGCTGAGTGGCACAAAAAAAGTTATAATGAAGCATATAAGCTTACTTTTTAAAATTGGTTGACCAAAGTAAACATATTTTTTCATTAAACAAACTTTCTATATATTGCATTTAAAAAAAAGCAAATTGAATAATTATGAAACCTCTCTTTCGCTCACTTTTTCACTATTCATCAGCTTTCTCAAGACGACTTCAGCTTTTAAAAAATTACTGCATTTTGTGGATAACAGATTTTCAAAACTGTTTGATACCGAGTGAAGAATGAAGAAAATAAAAAATCTTTGGCAGATAGAAAAAAAGATAAAAGCTAACAAATGAAGCTAACAAAAGAAAAGCTAGTTTCTTATAGGAGAATGCAAATAATCTTGGGCATGACACTTTATTTTACAAATGAATAAAGAAGGTTGTCTGTGGCTTACCTTCTCTTTATTGTTTTGAAAGTAAAGAATTGAAAGGTCGAGCAAATTTGGAATACTTTATATTATTTTAAAATTAATTTTTTTTATTGAAAATGCTGAAGTATTAAAAAAACTTTAGACCTACAAACAGACAACACAGTAAAGAATTTTTTAAAAAGATTGTCTTTAAAGAATAGAAAGAGTGATTCAGCTGGCAACTTTATTCAAAAAATTTCGACTTTTAAAAACATAAAACTTGTTTGCATAAGAAGATTGTACGAAAAAAGTTCTTTCGTTAGGGCGATATAAAAAACTGCAATAAATTATTGAAAAAAGCTGAGGTTAAATAGAACTTTATTTTGAATTTAAGCAGAAGTAGAAACATCTCTAAAATAGTACGAAATAAATGAACAGTAAAAACGAGGTTTGTTCGGTAATTTTGCATTATATCTTCACACTTTTTTCATTCACTAATAAACGCACACTGAATTCAGACAAGTTTTGTAACTGTGATTTCTCTTAATAACTGCTCAAACAAATCAGGTAACCATGCCAACTTTGTTTAAACGTTCTAACTTATAATCGTTAAAAACTAGCCGTGCACTCTCAGCTGATAATAACGCTCTCTACAGTTTGACAGACGAGGGTCAAGCATTTGTCAAGAAATTACCGTTGCTCATGGTTGACGACATCAATAACAAAAACCAGAAGATTTAAAACGTGTCACGAGCTGTCAGATTTGATCCAAAAAGTAAAAATTCAAGTTTATAAGCTTGTAGAGTCCTCACGCTTAGAGCGCTAAGAAAAAAATTACCATTTCGAACTAAAACTTTTCTTATCTGACATGCTTACCTGTATACACTGCAAGTGTTCAGCGTTGTATAATATTTCTTTCTAAGCGTTTCGTGGTTTCTGTTCTGTAAAAATTTTGAGTAGTTTTACATTCCATGTTACTATTTCTTCTATACGTTTGTAATTAAAACAAAATTTTTTTCTTGCCTTTCTCAGTTACGCTGTTAGCCTGATGCTTTTCGTTTTCGATTTTAACTCATAAAAGAATTTTTAACGTTGAAGCAGGCTTATTTATTTTTGAGAGACTAAACCAACCAATGAAGTTTCTTAAAGTTTTTTAATTTTGTTAACCACGCTAATTTTTATCGGCCACATTGCAGGGCAGAAAAACTTACAGATTCCGGACTTATGAAAAATGAAGCTTGTTTTCGTCCGAGAACAAACATAAATTTAATTATCAATGTTACAAAGAACATCATTTTGTATAAGAACCTACCATTGTAAAATTTGTAGTATAAATGCACGTTTGTTCATATACAATATGTACTCGGCTTCTTGGTGCCTTTTTACGTTTCACTAATAAGAAAGCGAGACTTTGTAACTGACAGACACATTTCAAAATTTTTCTATTAATCTTCCATTAAACTCTAAACAAAAATAGAGCAGCGTGAAAACAGAAAAGGGAAGCACTTAACACGTCTGGCCCACAGTTTAACGAATGGTATCAGTCGTTTTGTACGTTACTTTTCGCAGGACATGAAATAGTAATACATCTATCTCTGCGTAATTTGGTCCTATTACAAAAAACTACTTTTGCTTTTAAATACTCCAAATTGTGCTAAACTTCCACTTGCAACATTTCACAATTTAAGAAAGAATTCTACCAAACAGCCCATCATTCAAATTCAATGCTAGTGAAAAAACCAGACTCTGTGACTTTCAGCAAATACTTCGTGCTCGCTTACTTTTTTTGCCTTCAGCTTGCTGCTTTTAAATCTTACTTCTCCATGTAAGTTTGGCGATTCTTTGCGGTCTTCTTGCTTCTACTGGTTACATTGGTTGCAACGAATGAGCACCAGCAGCCAATGAGTTTTCTAATAAAAAGCAACAATATAATTTTAAAGAAGTTGATAATAAATTTAGGAACAAATTTTGTTTCAAAATTTTGAGCAAAGGTGTTTCTCAGCTAATTAAAAAACTTCAGTAACTCTGTCACCTAAAATTTGTATAAAATTCGCAAAATTTTGCTCTTGAAGTTTTTTAAATTTTGAAAACTCTTTTTGCTTCTTTCATTTTTTTGAATTTTAAAGAAGTATGCACCAAAAAAATTGCGACAGCAGCTAGATTGCTACTTTGCTACTATATTGCAGTCCAAAGGACATATTGGTTGTGTACCTTGACCAGGGATTTTAAGGTCGTCCTAGAACAGCGAACAGTGCCCCAACGTGTTGTGATGATAGCACGTGATGGAAGGTTTGATATTTATGAATAGCAGTGAGAAACCACAGCAGTGAGGGTTTAATTCTTAGCGGAAGTAGCGAAACGGGGTGGTAAGCTAGAAGAGTGATATCTGAGAGATGGTTTTAAACAGTGGTGTCGCATCTGCACCCCAAAAATGTTCAAATGTCCAATTCTGAAGTAAGCATGACAGCTCCTTTATCGCCTCTCATGTAAAGTA
>UXUI01007186.1:63821-76988 GCA_900576705.1 Enterobius vermicularis | reverse complement strand
AAAAAAAAAAAAAAAACAATGATCACTGTTCAGAACTGTTCACTAATAATTAAATATACTTTTAAAAAAAACTTCTTTCTTTTTTTGTTTTTATTGTTAGTGATAAATCTGTAAAAAACATTATAAGAGTTTAGAGAATGAATGATTTGAATATTGTATAAATTACCGTATTACAAACCCACAATAATATTACATTGAGAAGAAATTTTTTCTTTTGAAAACACTATTGAGGTGTAAAGTTGAAAAATAATTGCTAATATTTGCTTTTGCTGCCGCCGATAATGGCGATAGTGTTTTAAGAGATTTTTCTTATTTGTTTATATTAACTTAAGATTATTCTAAAATTTAAACAAATGCACAGTTGTTTTTTCATTATTTTTTACACTTACTGTGTACCTTTTCTTTTTTGTTTTTGTTTTTTTTTTCTGCTATTTATCAGTCTGGCATTAAGGTTAAAATTTTTAACTTTTTATAGTTGTTGAAAATCATAAAATTTCAAGTTTTAATCTAAATTTTTTGCAGGGCATCTACTCCAAAAGTATCCCAAATAAACTTGGCAAAAGCAGTATTTCACCAAAAGAAAAAAAAATTGTCACTTATTAACACAAATATCAACAAAATTAATGTTCTTCCAACAAATACCTTTTAATCATATGATATTCGAGAGATCAAACAAAAGAGAACAATAACGCAGAAAAGAAAATTAAGCGATAATTTCCAAAGCAAAAGAAATTCCTTTATCTATTTCTCACCAATCAGTTCTGTTTCACCCGTTTAGCTGTTACAGCAATAAATAAAGTTACCATTTAGGGAGCTGCCTATTAAGTGATCAATTAATTTCAAGGATCACTTTTTTTCTTGTTTTCTTGCGGAAGTAACTGTCTAAGTCCCTTTCTTTCTCCCCCAAATAAAATTCTTTAAATTTTTATTCTTTTTTCTTCTTATAAAACCGCTTTTTTTTTTTCTTCTGAATGATTTCACTTATTACTGCCGTAAAGGGAAATTTGTTCACTGAAATTGACCAGGTTTAATATATATATATATATATACGTCACATTTGTGCTAACATTTAAATAGTGTTTAGCAAAAAAAAAGCAGATAACAGTAGTGTAAGCCAAATTTTTAGGTATTGGTTACTGGAAGTCAGTCAATGTTTCATCTAACTTTGACATCATATGCTGATCTTAACACAAACTTCCTTTTATTCTGCTTTTTCAATGGTAAAATTTTTAATGGCAGTAAAAATTTTTGAGGCTTTTCTTTAAATTACTCGCTCTTTATTCACAGCTGTATTTTTTCTTTACACACTTCAAGTACGACTTACCGAATAGCTTTTATTATTTAAAGAATAAAGCTGATAGTCTTTAACTGCTTGTAACAGTTTATTTCAGTAAAGCCAATAAAAATGACTTTAATTTTTCTTCTATAAAAGTTTCAGATATTTAATTGTCAGTTTAGGTAATCTGACAAGCAGTTATCCTTCTGCAATAAATGTACATTAGAAAGTATTAGAAGAAAATCAAATGGTGCAAAACAGAGTTACAATAATAGTTCTAGTTGCAGTTAGCATAACATTTTTGTGAGAATTTCAGAGTTATCTTTGGTATACTGGTGGCCAATTGTACAAGCGGACAACAGATACTTTCTCGCTTTGTGATAAATGACCTTGGTGGAAAACAAGGTCTAGAATCTGAAGCCTTGTATTTGAAATTTATCCGCCCGCTTCCAGCAGTATTTTGTAAAATCGTTACTTTGAAGGTTGCCAGAAAAAAAGTTGTTGCAGTGCTCAATAATGAAGCTGTAAAACAACAAGTTTTGGGGAGATATTAGTTTTTGATAAGGCAGTTTTATGGGTAACCTTCTTTTGGTGAGCACAAAAGACTTTTATGTCATTATGAAATGATTCTGTATTTGTGATAAGACAACCGCAGGTTTTAAAGAAAATTTTTTGATGTTATCAAAAAATATCTGTCTGTCAGCGTTAATTGAAGCACAAATACTTTCTGATAAATGAACAAGGTTACTTACTTTGTCTGCATTGAACTACTCTTTCAACAGTTACTTTACCACTTTTTCTGCTCGTTTTTGAACTGTTTATTGTTCTCTTTTCGTTTACATTTTTTACTACAATGACATCAAAGCAGTTTGAAAACAGTCTGTCGCTTAAAAGTTGATTAAAAATATTCATAAAATCAGTAAGAAGAGATAATTATAAAGCAAAAAAATAAGTTTGCTTAAAATAATAAAATTTTAGGAAAAAGTTTTTTTCATTAATCTTTAGAGAAATATGAATTCACTGAACAATTGAAGAGAAAGAAAGCACCATGCATAGCTAAATGATCCAAATTTTGGCTACATTTGACATTTGCTATAAAACTTACAGTTTTTTAAGGTCGACAGCTAAAAATCGTACATTGTTCTCAAGAAAGAACCATGCTCTTGTTGAAGTCAAAAAAACACTAATAGGTTGCAGTTTTTTGTACAAGCAATACTGGTTGAAAAGTCAAAAGCTAGACTTCTATCAAGACATTTTTTAAAAGCAACTAGTAAGCTGATGATGATCACATTTGTTCAGTTTATTGGCTGCTATATACTACAGTTTCATTAATGATATAGGAGAAAAGAAGAAAGCAATTTATGAACTTATTTCATACAGAATCTGCATTCAGTATGAGTCAACTTGTTTTTGAGGTATCATAAATACCTTGGCTGTTTCCACTGTGAAACAATTTAGAGCAGCTTTTTTTCTGTAACTGTTTTATCTTCCTTATGATTAATTATGTTATCTTTTGTTTATTTTGAAAATAATCTTCTAAACCATTTTTTTTCACTTTATTATGTGTAAACAAAAGTTTCAAACAAATTCTGTAGAAAGATCATGCAAAAATAAGTTTTATCAAACATAAATGATTAAGCTCTGTTATCGAGAGATGTTTCAAGTTTCTTGCTATTCAACTTACAAAATGTTTAGAACGTTAAATAAATTAGACAACGATATTAATTAAAAAAACAACTGCAAACGTTATTTTGTAGCGAAAACCATTCGGGTTTTGTATAGTCGGACTTAAGTAACTGTGCAAAATCTATCAGTCAGATTATACTACTTATTTTAATAACTTTATCTTATTTCAAATCGTTCAGCTTCCAAACTTCACCTTACTATGCCTATCTATCAACAGCCAGTGATCAGTTTTTTGTAAACTTTGCTTTTGAATGTTAATTTAAACACTGTCTGACGTATTCTTCTTTGATTTCTGCCACCACTAAAAACAATAAAAAAAAATTTTGAAAATCAAAATGAACAGTTTCTTTTATTAACACATTTTGCAGCTGTGTGACTTTGATAATTTCGCTAAACATATGAAAAATTCACCACTTTTATATTTTTACTTCTTAAGGTTACTTAAAAGTCTAACAAGTTTTTTCTATAAATTAAAAATTGCAAGCTAGATACAAAGATTTTAGAGTGGTTTTTAAACAGCTTATTCACATCAAACAAATTTACTATATATTTTACCAATGTAAGAAGTCTAAACAAAATGTCATGGTATTTCTTAATTAGGACGACCAGTAAAACTGAAAAAGTGCTGTATATTGTAGATGATTTTTTAGCTTAAAAAGTGGTAACATTAACTTTATTGATCATCACGTTCAAAGCAGTTTCTTAAGTGTTTAGCTGTGCTTCTGGTAGTTACTTGAAACAGATATTCACTTCTCTAGAGTTGTTTTTTAGCTATAAGGTATCATCTGAACAAAGCAAATTACAAAATTCTCTGCGAAAATGGTATAGATAGTAAAATAAAACTCGTTTGCATTTACAGCAATATTTTTTTAGAAATTCTTATCAGCTGATGAAAGACAAGTGTTTTGAATTTTAAACGTTTTTTGCTGGGAAACACAACACATTTCAAATTTTACTTCTGTAAATTGCAACGAGAAGTAGAAAAAATTGCTGTTACGGTGGCGAAGTCCAAATTATAAAAACAGTTACAAAATTTTTACTAAAATTTTTGAAAAAAAAATTGATTTTTGCTTTCTAGTAATTTTTGCTTTTTTTCAGAGTGTGTCAACGATTCAGTAACTTTTAGTGCTGTTTCAAAGAATATTTCGACTGGAAGCCTCAGTCAAATACAGGGGATTTTAAGATGTCCAAGTTAACTTTTTACATTAGAGTGCTCCGTAGAGTCCGCCAATTGCCAAACTACTTCCGGTACAAAAATTACAGCGACATTTATCTCATATCATGGCGCTACAGTTACTCAAGTTACTCTGCGAACAACCTGTAGAACTTGTGAAACTTGGGAAGTATGCCATCCAGATGGAGCTTTAACTTCTTTTAATGTACGTTTGGTATACATGTTATGTGTAGGACAACCATAATAGAATAACTGAATAATGCGATAGACAAGAACTTTTTTTGGTGAACATATTTGCACTTGTTATTAGTGTCGGTTTCACTACGCGTCTGTAATTGTAATATAAAGGCAACATCAGCTTCTGCATATTATTATGTTACAGTTGATTTTTTTTTTTTCAATTTATAAAGTTCTGTACAGTTCAGGTGTATTATCAGTGAGCTGCATACAGGAGGAAAATTTGAGAAATAATTTGATATAATTTGTATTCATTTTGACAAATAGAAAATTCAAGCAAAAATTTATGACCAAATGCTATTAAAATGTATTGTCAATATTGAAGAAAGTTAATATGACAAACATTTTTAACAGAAAATGTTCAATAAACACTTTACAAGGCTGTTAAGATGGATAAGCAAAAAAGTTTATTAATTGATATCAGAATTTTCTGTTTGTGCAGCAATGAAAGTAAAATTGTTTTAATTGGTGAGAAATTGAATAGTTGCCATATTAAAAAGTTTTTCTGCTCTGATAACCAAAATGTATGTTTTGTTTTTTCTTCTTCTTTAAAGTTCAGAAATTAGTTCTAATAATCAAAATCAGATGCTTTTAAAAATTGCGTGTTTGACTGCAAAATACATGCTGGTAATCAGTACTGAAATTGTTATTCAAACAGGAAAGGAAGAGAAAGTCAACACTCAAAATGCGGAAGAAAGAAATGATTGTTGCAATCTTTGTAATGTTGAATCTGTTTGGTGAAGCAATGGTTACTATGAAGGTAGGAAACAAAAATATTGTGTTCAGAAGCTCTGCTTTGGCATTTCAGTTTTTGCCCTGTTTGGTTTTGACCTGTTCCGGCTATCAGTATGGTCCAGTACTTGTTTCTTAGGCTCTCATTAGACCTATCTTGCTGAGTTACTTCAATTTTTTATACTAAAATATCACCGTGACGGATACGAATACTAAATACACTTAACAAAATTTTTTTAAAGCTTTAACTAATTCATAAGCTTAGAGCGACACTGTTCTGTTCGCTGAAAACAGAGAGGGTTTGAGAAAAATTTGAAAAGAACAAAATAATGGTAGACTGTTTTAGTGTTTTCTAAATTACACGTGACTGAATGCATAAAATAAAACAACGAGCAGTTAGAAATTTAGTCATTGTTCGTAGTTGGTGGAGAGATTAACAAAAAAAAATCAGTATTCTTTTGTATTAAAATATTTCAGTATTTGAACAATGAAAAGGGGTGAGTCAATTTATCATTCGTTTAGTATTATTTTACCCTGACAGGTACTTTCACTTTCAGCAAAGGACTGGAACTGTTGAATCCAGTCATGATATTTAGATGCCTTGTTGTAACTGCTCTAAGAACATTTTCTACACTTCATAAATTTATTAATTTGTTTAATCTAGGCTGCAAAAGACTTCTACAGCAAAATCTTTTCTAAAAGCGCAGTTAGAATGCAGACTTATACATTTCTTAGAATAAAATTTCAGCAAACAGCTCCCATTAGAAAAACAAAAATGAAAATAATTTTAAGAAACATTTCTTACTTTATACGTTGATTTATTTCACACTTCTAACACACGGTTTCAGGCAAATGTTAATTGAGAAAGAAATTTTGTAAAAAACTCTTGCAAATGACATGTGTTCTGCAAGTACGAGATATCTACAACAGTGAACAACGAGTGCTGGAAGGATTAGAACAACACGGATTAAAGCAAAGCTTCATGAACTTTCTTTTTTCTGCAGATATTACTGTTAGTTAAGCAGCGAAACAGGAATATTTAGCAAACTTTTTGTATTTATATTCTGGTCGTTGTTTTTAAAGTAGTCAGTTATCCAGTAAAACTTTTCTTTTAGACATTTTTTTGGTCTTTTTCTTCGTTATTCAATCTATTGCTTTACCAGATTGCACAATTTCTGTTGTGTTCTGATGGGTTTGTTTTTAAAACCGGTTATTTTTGCGGTTCTGGCGGCAGTTTTCTTTAAAACACATATCCAAAGTCTTTAAGAGACCACAGATCTCAATTTATTTCAAAATCGCGTAGATGTTCTGTATAAAAGTAGTCATCAAAGTCTGTGCAAACGATACAAAAGAGCAAGAAAAAAACTACTGTTCATGAGTAACAAAACTTGTGTTATCGTTTTTTGGACGAAATGACTAGAACACCAAAGACGTAGATGTTTTATGAGCTGAACCAAGAACTGAAGGTTCAGAACGCTGCAGAACGCTGTCGCTGCTGCAGCAAGGCAAGATGTATGGTTATAATCTTAAATGTGTTTGAAGGTGAGTTTAGACCGAGGTTCAAAACGCTGCACCGATTGACTGGGTGGCTATACTTTAACTGTTAGCTTGAGACAAAGTCGAGCTATAAAACTGAATGCTTAATTGTTTTTAGGAAAAATTCTCAAAATCATGGTTAAAATACGCAGCAGCGTTTGCAAACTGCTGTCTGATAGGTAGCACGTAGTTGGTTGCTACTAAAAACTGCTTTTTCTCAAAACTAATGGAAATTAAAAAGGTACACGACGTAAGGCTTATTTAGAAGCAGGTAAGTAAAAATGTGATTCTTAAGATCACTGAACCTTTTTTACCTAGAGCTTGCTATTAGCAATTATTTGCTTCAAAATATGAGGACTCATGACGCGACAAAGCGGAGGAAACGAAATGATAAAGAAGAACTATGCGATTTAGAAAGTTATTTAGCCCAAGTCGTCTATCTGTGATACAAAGTTTATTTTGGGTTTTCCACCAAGAAGTCCCGTTTGTTCTGTAAACAGAGAGACCTCTTGGACTGAGAAGATCAATCAAAGCAGCCACGTGTTTCTTACTTTTCCTCTACAGAGGCGAAAAAAAACCCTTTGTAGCTACTCATGTTCTGTGTACAGTTTTTTGCCAATAATGTGTAGCAAAACAGTCTAAACTCGTTTAATAACAAAAATGGGTTTTTTTAACCACAGATCCAACACTTTTTTGACTGTTAGTGTGAAAAATGGGACGATATCTGCCGTGTGAAATCTCATATACGTTCAATATCTAAACTGCCACGGTAAATACCATTCATTTGAGTAATTTTGAGCATATTGACAGATTATGAGCGGACAAGAAGCCCCGGTACAGACAAAGACAGCCCAGTTGTTTTTATCAGCAAGCATCGGCGGCGAGTTCTATTAATGAGGTGTTTTTGACAGTTAAATTCAGGTAGCAGGAAAGTGCAAGCAGCTGAATTTCGATGAAGACATCAGTTTTTTTTTTAGTGGTAAAGTAAAAAAAGAAATTGTTTTTGGGACGAGTTTCTAAAACTGGCCAACTTCAGAATTTTTCTTTTATTCAGCTTACAACTTACAATTTATTTTTCTTTTGCAAGTAAGACAGTAATCTTATTCAATGAGTAGCCGTAGACAGCGACACCAAATATCCATTCACTTTATTTCTATGTTCAAATCTTTCTTCTTAGAAGGAAAGTCAAAATTACATCTGATGCCCTTAAAATCTTAGTTTCAGAGGCGGTTACTTTTGGCTAAATACGCACCACTTTTGGTGCTGCAAGGAGTTTCTTGAACACATTGTTGGTGTTTGCTAAACAGGTCTGTACGCGGGATAAGAAGTATTCCTGGCAGTATCGACAGCAGATGGGCGGGAGAAAAAGTAGGACGGCAATACTAAAATAGGCTCCGGCAGTATCTGTAATAGAAAATTTGTTCTCGATATGGGTCAACATTTTTTTTTTGCTGGTCTCCTTAAATACGTCGACTTTCCGTTGGCACTACAGAAAATTTAGATTCTCTTTCTGGAGTAATTGGTCTGCAAACTTCAAAGATGTTCTTTATTAGTAATCTCACTCACATTTCTACTCAGTACCATATTGTTCGCTAATTGTCTCAAAAATTATTGTTTTGAAACGCTATTCGCAACTCTGGAGAGTTCTGTTTGACCTTGGAAAAATTCTACTATTTATTAAACATGTATTATTTTTACAAAAATCATATAGATTAAAGCAGGAAAAGGTTTTGTCTGCAAATTAAGACCTTCTTAAAACGTACTTCGGTTAAAAAAATTTATTTCATTCTCTAATGGTGACAGACTATCATTTTGTAGCTGAAAATGTTGAACGTTACGATTAGCCAAGAATTCTGACAGGCTTATTATATGGTTCAGGAATGTCGGGTCAAGATTTTTTAGGATTTTAAACAATAAAGTTTTTCTATAGAGATTTTACATCAAATTTCAAATGGCTTATTTTGATTATATAACAGTCGTTGAAAAGTACGATTTAAAATTTCCAGTCTTTTGTACACACTACTTTATTTCAACATTCAGCTTACGGAAAACCTCTGATTACTTATATTCGCGAGAAGCTTCAATTAAGTTCTTCTAAAGTTGCCAATTCTTTAAACCATATCTGTAAAAAAATTTGTATTTAGCTACAAAGTACCTTTCAAGAAATGTTTTAGTGACGCTTAATTGGTTGAAGCAAAAGGTGTAAAGAAGTATCATAAACCTTTTTTAGATCAGAAATGATAAGCATAGTCCTCTTGGTCCTCTCAGTCACGGCAGTTTCTGAAGTGCTTGGCTGTGCAGCCACTCGAACCCCAGGTAGACGTTTCGTACAAGCAGTAATTTCTCAAACTTTTTCTTTCTTGACGAAGGTTTTATTAAGGCTGTCTTTTAACTCAAAAATTTTTTGGTGTTTTTTTGGAATTATGATAAAATTAATTTCAAAAATTTAAGAAGACAATAAATAGAATAAAGTATAAAATTATCTGTTAAAATGATAAAAATAGTAAAAATAAAAAATGTTTACTTTTACTTTGATAATGTTTCCAAAAAAGTCTTGTTGGTTTCTGAATATAAACTGTTTTGAACGTTGAATATTTTTTATTTATAGACGTCATATCTTTAAACTTTTCAAACTTAATTCTTCTGATGACTGCAATCAGAGCAGAAAAAATTACTGTTTTTTTGATAAAATCAAGCACACATTAAAAAAATGCAACATTTATATAAACATTTTCCAAAAAAGTTTCTTTCGCTTTCCAACAGTTTTTCTGTTTTTAGAGTGTGTTTGCCAACTGCCGACTCTTTTCAATCTTACCGATGCTTTTACTATGGGGAGTGGAAGAATCACTCAAATAGGGGACTTGTTGGGGTGTCCTAGTTACGCTTATACGTGCAGTTGCGCTCAGACTGCTATCAACTGCCGAACTGTTACTGTAGCAGCAATTTCAGAGACAGGAGAGTTAACTGTGTATCCTCTTACTTCCACTACACCTGCTGAAGTTGCTATACAATTAACCTGTGAAAGTGGCAGTACTTGGACAGTAAATCACAATCTTATAGGCATAGTCAACAACAAAAATATAAGATCATTGATCTGTATAGGTTCACAGTAGCGTAATTAATTAATTAATATCGGAAATTTTAGTAAGTCCATTTACATTTCTTGTTAATGGTCGTTTCACTAAATATCTGTGACTACAGTGTGAATGCTGTAGTCACATTTTGTTTGATTAATTTGCGACAGTTAATTATTGTTTTACTTAATTTATTATTATTATTATTATTAATATTAATATTATTGTTATTATTATTGTTTTACTATTAATTACATTGTCAGCTATCTAATAAGAAAAAAAAATTAAGAATTATTTTGAGACACTTTTTTTTGATAAATTAATAAATATGAAGCTGAAGAAATAATTGTTTGAGTGATAGCTTTTTGGCAGTATTCTAGTCATCTCCCAATATCTTTCATGAAAAAATTATCAGTACTAGAGAAGACTTTTACAGATATTGTAATAAACAATTCTAATTCTTTGTCTGCTGGTAACTTAAAAGTTATTTGAAAGAACGCTGAGATGTCGTAATTCGTTGCAGCTCAAACAGTTATAAGATCAGTTAATGTTTTTAGATGACAATAACAACCGAAAAAGACATTTTTCCTTTGTTCAACGCAGACTGAAGCCTCCATCTCAGTAGAATTTGAGCATTATCAAAGCTTGAAGGTAGTATGTGAGACTGGAGTTGTGTGGCCCAATCCTTCTACGGAGTTGGTATGTTACAGATCTTGGGTGAATTGAGTAACACGACAAATACTAATTTATTTTAATGAACATGTTCACTCCTCCTTTTAAACGTTTTTTCACTGTGCATCTGTAAACGTAATTGGAAGGTTGCGCCAGCTTTGTGCGCGTTCATCATGGTTTTGTTGTGCTTATATTCTTGCTCTCTGTACACACCAACGGGGTAAAATTCATTTTCGTGACTATATTTTATTGCCGAAATGGAACAGGTGTGAACCGTTTCCAAAGCTGCAGACAAGAATTCTTAATGCTTCAGCTTTGAACACTGAACATGACAATTACAATTGAACATGGTGGATGTCCGTTTCTTGCTGTCATTTACAAAATTTTGCTCGTAATTCAGACAATCGTCAGTGCTTACTGCACAACCTTGCACTTGTGGCACGCACTGAGCGCCATTAGTGGTAGCATCTATCAAAAAAGCTATGGCAAAATTGAGTTCCTATAATGAGAGTGAAGCCAATGAACGTCAACACTAACGTCTCTGGCAATAAAAGTCCTATAGATCATTGATGACACCCCGGAAAAGTGGCTACAATAATCTACCTCCTATATAAAGAGAATTTAGAAGAGAGACGTTCAAGCAGAATCGTTAATACAATCAGATATATCCAGATTTGTAAAAAAAGATCTCTAATTATTTTTTTCTTCGAGGTACCTTTCAATTAACTTATACAAATAACAGGCATACTAAAGACAAAACTCATGAATTTACCAGTGGCTATGTTAAATACTCTTTTCAAAAGTTCTTCAAAGAACATTTTAAAAATCCCAAAATTTAGGACTCTTGGTTACTTCTGTTAAACTGCACCAAAGGTCCTCAGTCAGAATCAGTTCTGAAGGCTAGTTCGATAATATTCAAATTCTACAACGTGACCCGCTAACTTCGTCTTTAGTTTCGTCCAATTATATGTTCGATCACTACTTTGTTGTACAGGCCAGCTGCCATAAAACTTGTCGCAAAATACGACAAACTTGGTTTATACTAGCAAGTGAAACAAGCTAGGATTTACTGCTAGTGGTTCTGTGAAAATCCGAATAACCTGTATCCCAACAAAATTTCCGTAATTTTCGGCTGTCACAGTTCTGCATTCCATCACTAGATAACGCTTCCCTATAAATACAGATATGCATTTCCTCTGGTATCAAAAAATGAATTATTTTTAACCTAATCGGTATTTGACTCACGATCATCATCCTAAAATCCACTCTAAACAGGCCTTGAAAAATACTAAAGGCTTGAACACCTGGAACTAAGCTAGAATGCGACTTTGTAACTGCTTAAACTTCGAAAGCGCTTTTATCCAGTCCGCTGTAAACACTCGTTGCCTGTTATCATTTCTTAACCAATTAGCTCCATTCGTTTCCGCTGACGACAAGATTTATTCTTCAAGCTTACCGCTTCTGCAACATTTTATAACGCTCCCACATTCTGACTTAGCTTCGTACTAATGTGGATCTCGACAACAATTCGGCAGCAAATTGTTATACTCCCATCGCGATGCACATTCATACGAAGCCAGAAATTCATTCAGAGTTAGTTGCAAGTTGTTTGGGAAAAAAATGTACGGTATACTCGTAAAACAAAAAAATTTCTGAATTGCTAGAACTGTGAACAAGCAATGATGTGCTGTCCCTTAAAGTAGTAGTAAGTTTAAGATTGCGTCACCAGAATTTTGAAACAACGACTAAAGAGCAACAGCGCAATTATAAGAACTGTGCGTTCCAGAAGTTTATTAAAAAAACTCCACTATATGGCAGAACAGCTCACCTTAACTTGCGATGCTCAGTTACATAGCAAAATGATTTAAGTATAAGCTGCCGTTTACAATTTGCGTCTCGCATTTGCAGAAAAAATAAAAAAAAGTGGAAATTAAAAAAAAAAAGACCAACTAGTAGTTGCTGCTATTCATACAAATAACTTTTACCATTTGCCAACACATAAACAGACGTTTCACTCGATAAAAATTACAACTTTAAAGGAACACACAGTTCAATGATAGAGACCTATCATCAAATAAAGCCACAAAAATATCATATACATTGGTGCTCTTAAAAAGCGATCCGGTAGAAGAACGTCACTCAATAACTGAATCTCACTGCATTAACCACTGCAGCAGAACAAGTTTTTCAAAAAGTTATCACTATTTAAAAAAATACTTCTATCACCGAATAGCTGATGAAAGCAAAACAGTTTTGCCAGTGTAGAACAATTGAATAGTTAAATTCATTACAACGGCGGAAACATTATCAGCAACAATAAAAACAGGAGATAACAAGGAGGATACATTCAATTTTGTGCCACGTCTAAATGTGAAACACTACAACCAGCAATCTGGTATGGTTAATAACGAAGAGAACAACCCATACCAGAACGCTAAATGTGTCAGTTTTTGATTGCATTATTTCTATTCAAGGGTAACATAAGAAAAGTTCATTTCAAACTATGTCTTATGTTCACATAAGCTTAACTCAAATTCCATTTACACTTTCAACAAAGAGCAAGAACCCCCAATAACTCAAGGTAGTAAAAATAACTGCACAACTCATATAAAATACAACAAGCACGTAACAATAGTACGATGTGTAACATATTCCAATGCGTAATCAACATAACACCAAGTTTCAACAAAAGAAAAAAACGGTTATACCCACTATAGAATTAAAGTAAAATGCCAATAGAAAATTCTAAGTCTCACAAGTACATATAATATTCTATCACT
>UXUI01007186.1:32889-63661 GCA_900576705.1 Enterobius vermicularis | reverse complement strand
AAAAAAAAAAAAAAAAATAAAATAAAAAAATAAAAATAAGAATGAAAAAAAAAAACAGGCCACAAAAATCCTGCAAAAACATTAAGGAAGTCATTCATCCTCGTCAGGATCATAGATTATTGGATTCTCCAGTAAATCATCCTCTTTTTGCGTAACTGCCTGGAATAAATTCCCTCATCTCATATGATTTTCCCAGTCTAACTCTCATAGCAAATCATTGAAAAGGAAAAAAAAAGAAAAACCAGCCAAAATACACAATCTTAAAAGGAAAAAAAGCAAATAATCTCTCCTAACCCTTTGCCGCCAAAATCCTCCCTTAAAAAAACAATTTTGGCCGTTTTGCTTTTGTTCCCAGAGAAACGTTTGCACTAGGCTAACAGTCCCCATAGCAGCTAATACTTTCCTTTGTGAAAAAATGAAAAACGACAGAAGGTTGAAAATTAGTCGACAACCATGTATAAAACTTAGCAACGATCCTTAAAGCTCAGAAAAAATATCTACCATTTTTGTGTTTGTATCCGTTTTCGACGTGGTGTTAATTTCAACCATAGCTATGGAGTTCTCGTCCTCACATGTGGTAGACGACACCGATGTATCCATGGCTTCTGGCAAAATGTCTTAATTTATTTGTTCCATCAATCAAAGAATTATACCCGATTTATGACAAAACTTTGAAGTTCAAATTATAGTACTAACAAAACACAAGTGTGGATCACAACTAACTGTTTACAAAACAGCACTCAATGTCAAACATCGGCATCCTGTAACTTATGCCACCGATTTCAACGAAACAAGTGATTAAACAGCAAAGTCTGTACCATATAAGTAACAGACAGCTTCCGACTACCACGCATAAATTGATCAAAATTGTTTTTCAAAAATTTGCAATCACGGCCAGATCGAAACAATCGACTTATTTCGAAGAAAAAAAAAATTAAACTTAAATCTAAACTACAACTTCCAAAATTAATTCAAAACTATCTACTTTCTAATTCCAAAGAGCTTTCAAACTGACCTTCCCGTACAAGTCTTTCAAATACAACAAACAAACTAGGAACAAGTGAACAAATTAATAGTATATCAAGAGACATTCCGTGCTCAATATCTTTCCTCCTATTTTACCTTCATCCTAGCCTTCTACGGCTGTCTCGTACTGTACTATGATCCCTTATGTCAACCATGCTTTCGACTTGCTCTCTGAATTTTTGTTAAGTTTTTGAATCCCTGTCGGAGTGACTAATTCCTTCTATAATAGAAACATAAAGAGGGCATGCTTGTCTTCCAACCATTATTCATAGGTTCTCGTAAAGCCTACGACTCCAACTCTACAGTAACCAATGCGAGCAGTTTTACTACATCATCGTAGCAACTCTAAAGAACATTTTCCAGTAATTTTTCTTTCAAATTCAAATAGTAACAAAATAAGTTAAATTTAAAATCCTAGCCGAGCCTTATTTTTAAAAAGGGACTTCACTGAGCTCAACTGTCTCAAAGCAACAAAAAATCCAAATACTTCACAAAATTATTGATCTACAGGACCCATGCTTTGAAAGAACAGGAACAACATAAGAATTAGGTCAAAAAATGTTTAGCTGGTCCCTAGTTCAATTTTATAATAATAAACAATATTTTCACAGAAATTTCTTTCGATTTCTTGAAATTTCTTTCCATCTGCAAAACATCTACAGACAAACTTCCGCAAAACCCTTTCCAAGAAAAGATTCAAAGAAAGAAATTACCAAAAAAGAAAATTTTCGTGATAAATTCAGATATCTTTTAAGACCAACACGGAAATATTGAAAAGGTCTAGCACTATCTAAAATTAAGAATTGGTATGGTGGAGAACCCTCTACATTTGAGGATTTAACGTGAAAATTTCAAAAAACTCGAATGTTTTTTAAGGCCCTCAAGGAAGTAAACCGTCAAAAAAACAGCGCAGTAGAAAGTGTACTTCCGTTCCAAAGCTTCTAAACTAGTAAGGAAAGAATCGAAATAAGGTCATATAAGACCTCCAAAAACGAACCTTAGATAAAAATAGTAATAGCGAAGAACTTATTAAACTGCCAAAGAAGTAACTTACTATGTGCAGAAGTTAGAGAGTAGCCCAATATCACACACAGCTAACTTAATGACTTATAGAGAATTAACTCGCAAAATCTCACCTCTACAAAAAATCTCCAATATGTAAATTATAAATTTAAGAAGTCGAAACTTAGAAAAAACTCTTTTATTATCCTGCAGTAAGCTAGTTTCTCTTGTCAAGTGAACGACTCGACAAGCCAGATACAGCGACTAGAAAAAATCGGAGTATGCTGTTAAAAAAACTTAAAAGCATGAAGAGCTTGATCAACTTAACGAACTTAACAGGCACGTAAAAGAAGCCTATCGTAACCGCAGAACAAGAAGTAAAATATTAATAAAACATAACTTATTTCAATTTTTCCCCTAGACAAATCCAGCCAAAAATTTGTTGGAAATCTCTAGCAGATACTCCAGAAAAAAAAAACTATCTTACAAAATGAACAAAAGCCAGGTGCTCTTCCGTGTTGCAAATAATAATGAACAAAAAGTATTAGCTGGCTATATAACTACTAATACGCCTTGTCAAAAACAAATAAATGCTTTTTATAAATTGATCGAAGAACAATATTTAATTGAAACAATGCTGTATCATAAACTTGTAACTTTATTACCAAGTCAAAGTCAAGCTCTCTTCAATACTCATTTTTCGTTCCGCAGTTAATAGATCTAAATGCTTTAGTGCTTGAGGAATAGCATTATTGTTCTGTCAAAATGGTAGCCTCATCGAAGTCGGTGGTATAGAGTTTCACAAACACTTCGTGTTCAGTAAGACAATTAAAAGAAAGTTCGGGCTTATGTACCAAATTTTCAGCTAAGTTTCATAAATTTTTTAAAGTCTTAATATATAAAAACATTGGAGTACCCGAAACTTAAACCCGATAAACTTTTTTAAACAATAAAACACAGGACACAGATGCTTGAGCAATGACGGCATACTTTTGAAGAACTGCAGAACTAATTTTTCTCAGCATTTTCGCTAATGGTATATAAAATTAAGAACCACGAAACTTAGTCTTTAAAAACGGCGAAATTGAAATATTTTAAAAGATTCACCTTTATCTGGTTGTTCGACTGAAGTGCTCCCAACTTCCTCATGGTGACGCTGATTTTCCTTCTGTTCTGGAAAATACAATTCTTGGCTCAGAAATAAACATTAAGGTGATTCACAAAATTAAGTAAAGACAAAGAATATTAATATCGAGAACATCGTAAACAGATCCCAGATAGTTGAAAATATACTCCAACAAATTAAACAAATGAAAAACTAAGAAAATGCCATCTTTTCTGAGACCTTTGAATCATACCCTTATCTAAACGAAGGAAAAAAATGAATCTAAAAAATTAGAAAAAAAAGCGAAACTTCTACGTAAAAAAATATAAATTATCAACGTTTACCTTCCTCGCCAGATTTCATTTGAGCTTTTGACGATCTTGATCCCTTATGAGAAGGGCTAAAAAACCTAGATGAACCGTCTATAGCCTGAAAAGCAATTTTCAACGGTAGCTAAAACAAAACTCGTATTTAAAAAATTAATGTTTTATATATTTATTAAGGCATAACTTGTAACACATTCGACAAAAAAAAGACCAGAAAAAACAGTGACTTTCTAACTAAACATAACATTACCGAATATTGCCCACTAACAAAACGCGGGCGGCCACGAAAATTTCCATCAGACGTCCTAGAAGAAATTTCATAACCATAACAAAAAAGACCATCAGAATCATTACGCTAAAACTTTTACAAAGTGATACACAAACTCTCTTAATTAGATAAATGAAGGTTTGATTTGCAAGAAACAACTAGTAGCTGAAATCCAAGTATGAAAGAAAAAGGAAAGAGGGGAAGAATTAAAGCAAACCGAGGGGCAAAACCTTGCCGGCTACCACGAAAACCAGCGCCACCACGATACCCTGAACCCCTTGAAAATCGACTAGCGTTCGGGCCTGAAAAACCGCGAGGACCGAAAGGAGGCAAGCCTGAACAAAAAATAGTGGCGATTAAGTTGGTAGTGCTTTCTGAAGCTCGAGGCCAGTTGCAGTTAGTACAAAAAAAAATCTGCCAGAAACTGCCTTACCTGAGCCAAAATTTGCCCCTCTGGTAGGAGGACGAGCAGGAAACCTTGGAGTTGCCAGGAACTAAATCTTTATATAAATGCGAAGAAAGAAATGTATCCAAACCAGCAAATTAGGAAAAAAAACAATAAAGGTAAAAGAAAAAAGACATTAACAGAGAGAAAAAACACCTGAGGCTCCGCCAAAGCACTTGAATCTGCGTCATTACTAACCATGTTCAGCTTCCCTGAACTTCCCTTTGGTGGATAAGACGGTGGTACTATGGTGTTGACGGCTGGAGGCAAGCCGGGAGGGAAAGGTCCTGGTAAAGGCATTGTCATAGGTGGAAAGAATGTGCCACTTATGACTGTTGCTGCAGGATTTGCTAAAAAAAAATTTTGTGTTCACTTTCCTTTTCTGCCATTTATGCTCATGACTAAACCACTAAGAAAATCTGCTATGTGAAAAACAAAAAAAATATTTCAACTGCGACGGTATAACTTGAGGTATAGAGCTAAACAGCGAAAAACTGAATGGAAAAAAACGAAAGTATAACATACCTGAATATGCAAGTGATGCTAAGCTAGAGGCAGCTTGCACGTCTTGGGGATTCCCATTAATATGATCGCTTTTTTTGCTTTTCAGACCATACTCGTCATACAGACCTGAGAAGATAAAAAAGCAAACGTAAAAAATGATCTACAATATTGAAAAAAATTTATTTTTCAAAGCAACCAATGAAAGACGGCTAGAGTGCGACTGGTAAGTAAGTGGCAAAAACATTTACATGCGTTATTATTATCTCCGCTACCTATAAAGTAATGTCACTTTTTCTCTGAACATCTCTTGTAAAAAATGCATGTTTGAGGTGAACTTTAAACCTTCTCTTTCACTTCTGTCATTTGAAGCGGCCGAGATATCTAGCTTTAAGAAGGAATAAAGAAACATTCATACATTAACACAAGCTCGAAAACTGGAATTTAAGCATAAAAGTAGATTTTTCTTGTAAAATAAAAGCTTATAAGATAAAGTTCAAATTCTTGAAAATTGTCTTCGCAAGTACACAATTGAATTAAAAAATCATGCTGATAGTCATATGATCTTCCACTGTAATTTTTAGTACAACCATCAACCCACCACTTCCATTAAACTAAGCAACATTGAAATTAAGTTTAATGAAACTTTTTCTTCTCCTCTCTAATATTTTCTACGCAAATCACTCATTCTTCTAATAAAACAACCATTCCTCATAACCATAACTAGGTTCAGCATCTAAATATTTTTATTTACCTAAAATTTGCGTTTAAAAGTTTTTTTCTGCTTTTGAACTGTTCTGCAAATAAAAAGAGTACTCGCGTTAAAAAACTTTTTAACTGTAGAGAAAACTTCTTATTTTTGGCTTTCCATTCCATCGTCGTCATATATGCAGGGTCAATGCAATGAAATGTAAATTTTTTACACATCATTTTTCCTTTCCTTTTTCTAAGCTTCCCAAAACCTGTTCTAAAAATATTTTGGTATACTATCTAAAAGTAGTCGTAGTCCAACTAATGACAATTACTCGAGAAAACTGCTTATGCCATTTGGCCAGTGCAAACCGTTAGTCATACCCTTACCGAATTTCAAAACTTAAAATTCAACCGTGCTGCTAGTAGTAATGGCTCTCGATTTTGATATCTCGTAGTTGGACTACTGCAGCATAGACGGGTATTATTTATCTGCCAATTCGCGCACTTAATGAAGCGCTTACAGCAGGTGTTTTACAAAAACTGGGCCGCAATAAAGCCGATCACAACTGACTGTTGCTTTCGAATTTCCTCTTTCTGCTTTAAAAAGGAAGTTGACTAGAAAAAAAAGGTGCCAAACATCTTCATTTCAGGTTTCCTATTCTAACCTTACCACACCTTTACTTAAACTACCGGCTTTGTTACCCTCGCGCACGCTTATTTTTACGTAAAATACGAAATCAGACATACAAAGAATTGCATCAAACCATATAGACAGTACCTGATAAATGGGATGGCAAAGTTTCTACGTCCAACTGTCCACCTTCAAGCAGTGGTTCTAGATTTTCAGGTAATTTACTGTGTGGTATTTGAGAAACACCACGGTCCGAGTCCCAATAATCCATGAACTTTTCTTTCAGCCCTTGGCCTATACCCCAACTCAACTAAAAACAAGACAGTAAAGATAAAAAAGAAAAAATTACAGAATTCTTCGTCCCGACGAAGTTTCTAATAAAGTACATAAAAAAAGAAATATCAAAAATCTGAAGTGCTGTAAAGTTTTCTTCACAAAAAATTGTCATACCTACTGAAAATTATTAGGAGGAAATCAGAGCTTACTTTAACATTTCTTTTGGCGACCTGTATTCCCCGCTGAAGGCGTTCCATCACACGAAACGCTGCCTTTCGATCCTTCATGGTTACGTATGCGCATGCACGCGAAGGGATGATATTTATTCTTTTGGGTTCACCAGCATCGATGACGGACATACGAATATCCTCCTCAGAACAGTTTGAAGGAAGCCTTCCAAACCATAACGTACAAGAGGCAACTAAAGATGTAAAGAAACCTCACACCACTAATATTTAAAACAAATTTTCCGTGAAAAGAAACCTATAATGATTTCCTTATCTCTTTCAGAGAGAAACTGATCAAACTTCTAAAAAACCCACTTAGTAAATGACCCTCTTTTGGTGGCCACGGAATACCCATTTTTCGTCGTTGCCTTTCTGCCTCCCGATGCTAAACAGAAATAATTACCAAAGCGGAAATCGTGAAACAATTTTATAAACAAAAGAGGGATGAAGAAGGTAGAATTATATCGAGTTTGAAAAACACAAGTCGGTTTTTCAAGCAACATTTAGACTACACATGTAAAAAATAGCCGACAATAATTTTGCAGCAACGTGAAGAACAATCAGAAAAAACCGTTAAGTTTTCGTAGTCCCTATCACGACCGCGAGAACGCGAACGACGATCAAGACTAGGAGTTCGTCGACGGTCTTTCCTCGACTCTTCACGTTCTCTAGAGCGACTTCTCCTCGACTTTTTCGAAGGCCTCGTATCATATTCATGAAAGTCATTTATATCACGCCCCCTTTCATCTCTAAAAATGCAGCAGGCTTAGGCACCTAACCAATACAGAATTGAAATGAAAAGAAAGCAAAGCCTAAAAAAACACCTAAAATGCAAACCTCTCAAACCGCGAACGTCTCTTGTCATCACGTCTGTCCCTACTTCTATTATCCCGGCGTTCTCTGCTGTCCCGATCTAAGTCGTACCTATCGTCATGTCTGCGAACTCTATCATCCTGTAAAAACCATAAGCAGTTTAAATGGCAGCACGAGATGCAAAACTGGAAATTTTAAAAATTGGACTAAAGCCAAAACAATTAAAAAAATATAAAAATTTGAACTCCGCCGGACAGTGAAAAGCATCGAAGAATCAGAACCCCTCATGTAAGTTTTACGAAAAGTACCTGATCAGTATCCATATGAGTGGATTCTGCATTGCTCTGAATGGGGATATTATGTTGTTGAGGAGGCGGTATAGTAAAGCCTAGTGGTAGCATATTTGGAGGGAAACCAGGTATGCCGCCCGGACCGCCTAATAACTAAATCTCAATTTTAGACTTGAAGAAGAGACCATAAGATGTCCAACCTAACCAAAAAGTGCAAGATTTAGTAATGTACCATTTGAGGAGGATGCACTGGCAGTGAAAGAAGCGATGGAGGACGAATGGATGACGAGATAGGCTGGATTGTAGGTAGTGAAGGAACACTAGATTCAGCTTCCACAGCGTTAAGGGGGATTGAAATAGGACCATTAGTATTTCGAATTCCACTTTGAGTAGCGGTGGCTTGGAAGTGAGGTATAGCTGTTTGCGACATAGCTGTTAATCTTTCTGTATGCATACGATGAATTTCTTCCTTGACCCCTTCATCGCGTAAAACCGTTTCTGCCATACTAAAGACCTTTATATTTGCAAGAAAAATTGAGTTAAAGAAAACTTTGAGACGGCACACCCTCTTATCTGTTGTTTCGTAAGCTCAGCTGGTTTTGTATCTATCGAAACGTGTTTTGCGTCTTCCTCTCCACTATCCTCTTCATCACTGTAGTCGAACTCTCGGGAAAGTAAGCTCTAAAATTTAATCCTCCTGAAGACACCCATGGCTTCTCGATCAAATTTTATAGAAAATGTAATGGGGACAAATAAAGAAGCACTAAAAAACAATTAATTTTTATACTTAAAACTACTGATCAAATCCAAAAATGCGAAATACAGCTCTATCTGATGAAGAAACCTTGATGTTCCCTTGTCTGCGGGAATCTAACTCTCTGCGTTCAACCAACTTTTCGTTTATTATTTTATTCAAGCGTTTTAACAGGTTCGGGTCTTGAGTAAACATCCCTCCCAAATCTAGATTCATATTCGTTATTATTTCCAAGGTCTCCTTCTCGCTAATGCCACCTTCTGTAACTTCTTCATGCGCTTCAAGTGGAGGAGTGTGAGGCATATTATCCTGAAAAAGAAAATATAAAATAATTCTATGCAAAACTAGAAGGCTTCAGATGGGCTGCAAAACAACAGTTTCAGATTTGAAATACTTAAAAAAGCTAAAAAAATTTAATTTTAGAATTACTTTTCCATCAATTTTTTCGCTTGAAGGAGGAGACTGAATTTGAGAACTTTTTCTTTTATCGATTTTCCCAGAAAGGACTTTACTGTAAAGTGACAGATTTGCAGCGTCACCCTTCACAGATCTTTCAACGTGTAGGAAATCAGTATCTGAAAGCAAATCCAGATTCCAAAATTGAAGGTTATTGTACTAATAACACCTGCAAAAACTAATCTACAAAAAAGCAGTTACACCGCGAGACTTTTCCTAGAAAAACCAGCCAAAAAAATGGTTCACAGACATACCAACGCCATGAGCTTTCCTACAGTACTCCAGCCAGGGCCTTACTATCTCCTCGTCATATACTTTTTGAACTATCCATAAATTCATCACCCTCACAATTTTCATCTAAAACACCATCGAGTACAAAATATTTAACAAACACAAAAATTTGGAGGTTTTACAATAATAATGATAATAATAATAGTAATGCCGGAAATAGCCTACAAAAGAGAGAAAAGAGATGGAAAAGATTAAAACCTAGAACAAAAAAAAAGCAATCTAAAAGATTTACATTCCAATTGTTACTAATAAATAAAACGTTTTGAAGTAAAAAAAAGAATTTCGAAGCAGTCCAAAAAAACTACAGGTGTTCTTCTTGTAAAATAGTTTTGTCACATCATGATATTTTTAATCTTTTCGGATAAATTGACAAAGAACATAAGCTAACTGTGTCTTCAGCTTTACAACTCATAAGGTTAACCACTGTCTGCAACATATTAACTGCAAATCTTGCGGCAAAAACATCTTTTTCCTTGTACTGATGTTGAGATTGGCGAATTATTGAGTCGATGCAGTACATACCAGGAAGTTTGTATTCAGGTTTGCACTGAAAAAAATAAACAACGTTTTGCTTTTTTTTTAGCAGTTTAGAGAAAACTATTAAAACTTTTTCAATAAAAGAACCTTGGTTAAAAATTTTTCGACTCCAAACACAACATGTTTGTAGTACTTGATTGCTCTAATTGCGGCTTTTGTAATCTCCTGGATCTTATTTTTACTAATTGGAGGTTTTAGCTCGTACAAGGACACCAGCTTAAAAGTAGAGAATAAAAAATAGACTCCCATATTTACAAAATATTGCATAATTTTGGAAAAAAGCAACAGAAAGTATTGTAGACAAATAGTTCTTATATTTTGAAACGGAGTGAATCAAACAAAAAAGAACTGCAAGTAACACATGTTGCAAACCTCGTTATGAAAAGCTTTTACAACATCGGCTTCCATTTCTGTACCAAACGATTTTAAAATGTCGTTTAGAGATTCTCTTATCAGCCGAGGTAAACGTTAACCCACTTTCTTCAGAGACATATGAAGGTAATAAGTCTAAAAAACGCTCTTTTACGACAAGTAATTCCAAAAATGACTGGAAGGCAATTACAATGCGGTTAAAAAATGGGGATATTCAAAAAATAATGAATATCACCAAAAATAATGTAGACAAAAGAAAACGTCGAGTTCATATGCGTTTATAATATCCTATTAGAAATAATCAATAGAAAACTACGCTGTTTTACGCAGAAACAACTATTTCTCGATAAAATTAAGCTAAGAAGCAGAAATCACTTCAGTAAGATTCCGAATCAAAGAATGAGAAACGGCAACGGAAAAAACAACAAACCAAATTGAAACACTTCTGGCGCGTTTCCAAGACAAAACCCTTTGACGGCGCGAGGTTTGATGCCATCTGCAGCAACAGCATCACGATTGGACACGAGCCAACAGCCATTGCTGCACTCCTCGCACCGCTTGGTCGTTGCACCACTTAGGTATTACTTGTAACTAACTGACTGAAGTCACGTGTTCACTGCTGTATGACGGCGTTCTCAGGACGTTTGAAGGTCTGCTGTTAAGCGGTGTACTGATAAAAGCAGTAGAGGAAGTGTTAATATGGGTTACAAGACGTTTGTCGGTCGAGGTGTAGTTGGCCGTATGTGTCCAAGCGGTGAGATGGCATGTACAACTCACGCCAAGCAACAGCTTCGCGCAGCGTTAGTTGACTGCTTATTTTTCGTATCGTACGCTTATCATCTGGAGATTTTAAGAAATGTGGATGCAAGAAAAAAACTTTCGAATAAGCGGTTATAAATTATTAAGGAAATCTTAACGTCATTTACTGCGGTACAACCTGCAGATTGCAGGTGGTTTCACACGCTGAAAGAGCCTTTGACCACCTAAAGGAAAATGCCGAAATAACCCCATTCCGGCACTTCTTTTGTTGGTTTGACAATGACCATTTGCTGTTGAGCGTAGTGATCTTTCAGAATGTTAGAGTTGGGAAAAAGTTTGGACGTCAGCTTCACTGTTCAAGAGACTGATTAAATTGTTCTAGTTTGGAAACCAGTTTTAGTGAACGATAATTTTATTGCAAAGTGCGGTAATGGGATTGAAAAACGATCATTCTTGTCACCGCAGTTGCCTGTATGATACCCGACACTGTTTCCTGAAGACCCGATCTTTAGGGGCAAGAAGTACAGTAAAGTGACTTCACTTTTTTGGAGGATTTTCATCATATGTAGATGGTTTCAAAGGATGATGAAGTAAACAGAGGTAAGAAAATAAAGTTACGGGATTGGCGCAGCAAGAAAGAATTCATCCTGCTGGTAACTCGTGCATTTTGTTTCGGCTTTTCTAAGTCGTGTATTTCGTCATTGTCATCATAGGATTTGTACTATTTCGAATTACTCACCGATATGCGATTGTTTCAGTCTTTACTTTCTAAAGTAGCATCTATTTTTATTATATTTAGAAGTGGGAAGAGGAAGGAGACACCATTCAAGTCTGATCGCCGTACATTTCTCGTCATCTTTTTTTTAGAGCGTGAAGAAGTCTATTTGAGTTCCATAACGTACTGTATTGTGTCAGGTCTTCGTCCTCGACTACTTCAATTTTTTAACTGGGTGAGGTGGAACTGCAGTGGTTAATATTGGATTACCTTTTTTAATACTGTGGATTATTTATTTGTTTAAATTCCACTTTTTCGGCCAATATAACAGGTTTCTCATGCAGAAGACACAAAATATATGTTTAACTAGGCTGCAGTGTCTACTTTACGGAAATATTAAATTTGTGAAACAAATGTAGATCTTATCCAATTCCTTTGAGGAACATTCATTTAATAAATAAATTAGAGAACGAGGAAATGATAATAAAGTAGACTTTTATCAAGTAAATACGCATGTATTATCTACTTTTAACCCCAAGTTCAGGTAGGTCAGTATGAATTAATCCATATTTTACTTCCAAAACTTAGGGCAGAAGTTGCTCAGTGTTGAAATGTTTTTATCAGCTAAATTAATTGAGCTGTTAAAATGATAGTTTTTGAGAATTTAGTTTCGATATACAGTTTGAAATGTTTCAAGCAAAATATTCGTTCGGAATAATATTTCTGGAAATGTAAAGGATTTAGCTTTGAAACACTAGTAAAAGTAACAGTCGGGTGACCAATGACCATAAAACACTAATTTAATTCGTTACGTTGTCACTGTTATAGTTTTGAGATAAGGCTTTATAAAAATTTATGTTCAGTTTCTGATGAGATTAAATGTGGGGTTAAAGGCGATTGTGGGCGCATGGTAAATCTTAGCAGAGGAGCACTCTCTAAAGCGGCAGTTGCTTTTTTGTATACATTTTTTTATAATCGATTTTGCATGAATTAAGCTGAGAAGCATACAGTTTTAGTTTTATCTATTGAAAGAAAATGAACCAGCGTATAGCATAACTTTTCAGGCTGATTCTTATTTGTTTGTTATAGGTTATCAGTTAAACAAATAACATAGTTCTCGTAGATCGGTAGCCAAAAAATCGACAATCAAATTCTTCTGTAATTCTAATCAAGAATATAATTTTTGTACAACTTTTTTTTTCTTTTTTTTAGTTAACGTATAATTCATACTGCTGATCTCAAAAATTTATATGGTTTTCTACCATCCTCAATCTCTGATTCATTGGCATTTGATTAGAAGAATCTTTGCGTAGGTCGTGCATTCAGAAGGATTTGTATAATAGTTAAATTTTACCCCCCAGGAAAACTTCTACAGTTAAGCTCCAACGTAGCGATCTACTGATGTAAATGATGTTGACACTTATATAAATGTTTTTCTTGTGAAATTTAGTGAGAACTACGATAGGGCACAGATTTGTTAGGAGATGTGATCACTAATATATTCCTTCTAAAAGCCTTGCTATATTATTTTTGATTTGTGGTTTGAAGTTAACAGTAATTTGTAATTTAAGTACAAAAAAATTCGCTCAGCTAAAAATTGCTGAAAGCTTGGAAAACTTTCTTATACAAACTTGAATGCGTTTTGTTCCAACAGCTTTCGGATCAGGATGATGTTTATTTTTTTTCATCCGTAATTGGAAAGTTCTGCATGCGTCGCGAACAGCGTTAAAGGAAGTCTTTGGATTCTGTTGTAAGGAAAATCTAATAAAATGGAAAGCTCAAAAAGTGTTTAAGCAACTGTTAACTGCAAAATGTAACGGTAGAATACCTGAGATAGCGTTCTACTAGAGAATAAAAATAATTAATGAAATATTTTAGAAAGAGAATCGACATTTAAATTTACCCTTCAGCGATATATGGAGATGAAAAGTAGAACGATTTGTCCGAGCACTTTCATATTTGTACGCAGTCAGATATTTCAAAACAATCTATTTGCTTATTGACGTCACTAACATAATCAACACCTTTATCTGTAGTTTTGAAAAGTTTAAGACAGTCTGCATAGAAATTTATCTCTTATCTTTAAAAAAGTTGTTGACTAATTCTTGCTGTTTTTTATGGGTTGATGTATTCTTTTCTTTAACAGTTTTCTTTTTGACAAATTTTACTGTCACGGATAACAGGTTGTTTATTTTATTTTCACTTTGTTTTCCGAAACCGTTTCGCTTACAACTCTCTTTATCGTGCAGATATCGAACAGATCAAATGGCCTAAAAAACGTTTATAGTATTCTGAGGAAAAAAATGAATGATAAAAACGTTTGAAATATCACATGAAACAGAAAGTTTTTATTTTATTTTATTTGAATCAAATTAATCGTGTGTTCTTTGCCTATATTTTACTGGAAAGGTTAAAGCCGCATCATTTCTTTCTCAGCATATATATATTGATTCAGATTTGATATTTCTCAACTCAAGCAACATCGTTTTCTAATCTCATCTAAAAGCTACTGCAAAAAAAGTTGGAGGAGCGGAAAGCTTCACAAATAAATGGCAGAGCATTCGTCGTTAAACAGGACTGAAATTTTTTATAACGATTATGATAAACACTTGGATGTTGCAAAAAATAATTGCCTGCGTTCTTATTTTTTTTTATTTATTTTTATTTTTTTCCTGTATCATTGTATAGCTAATGATAAAGTTTTTAGTCTGTTGAATTGAGTCTATGAATTTATGCACGTTACTTCGCTTATTCTTCTAGTCCTTGATCACTGTTTTACGAGTTGTTTTCCGGCAAATGAAGACGAAAATAAAAAGTTCTGAAACTCTTCAACAATAAAATTTTTAATTTTGCACACTAAAGTTTGCTTAAGTTGTTATTTAGGTTTGTTTATGGATCTCTTTTCTGTGTTTCTTACAAATCTTGTTTCATTTGATAAAACAGCTTTTTATAAGCGGAAAATTGATTACTAAATAAAAAGAATTATTGCGATTTTAGGAGATTGTCAAATTGTGTCACGGATTGTAACGTTAGGAAACCCAGAGTTGTATGAATAGAAAAAGATATAGCATATTTTAGTTTTAAAAAGATACTGAAAGATCAGTGTAAAGGGTTTGAAAGGTGTAAGAAGTGTGCTCCAAATGGCTTTGTAGTAGGGTTCTCAACAAATTTTCACCGTTATATTCGAACAAATTGCCAACTTTTCTACATGCACTTCTCTGAATACAAAAAGTGTTTGAAAAGCTTCCAATAAAAGACACCTGATAAGAATTACCGAAGGAGTGAAGAAAAAATGATCAGCTTGATTGAAGACTGCGGGCTTGGAAAATTTGAGAAGCCCTTGTTCAGCCAGGTGGTAGACGGAACCACAATTGTTCATAGTTGTCAGTGTTTACTTCTGCAAAGTGTACGTGTTCTTTCGACAACTCGTATCTATTTTTGGGTTGTTGTCTAAAATAAGGGCTTTTGAGAAGGGTTGTTATTTGGTTGGAATGGAGTCACTGCGATTCTCGAGGGGGGAATGAATAAATAAGGTTCAGTCATCTGTCCAATTTTTAAGCTGGTTAATGAACAAGTGAACAAAAAGCTGTCTTTCCATGGCTGTGTTTGATGGAAGATTTGAAATTACTTTGCCAATTAACACTTATACTTCTTAAGAGTTACTTCTGGCTAACCAGAAAACTGACGATTAATTGCGTTCATTATTAAATTCAGAATGTTTACTGCAAATCTCATTTTCTAAAATTTTACTGAAAAAAAAAAATAGTTACTATCCTTTCAGTGTAAAGAAAATATTCGCTATCATTCGTCTTACTACTGTCCTGAAAAGCTGAAATCATACTGCGTACCTAAGGACTACTTTAGCCGTAGATGTCGCACGTCCTGTAAATCGTCTTATCTTATAGACCTCAACATTTTCGTTACTTTTTAGATGCTCAGCAGCGACTATACATGAACGGCTTTAAGTCGATTGGTATCAGTTCTGTAACTGCATTGTTAAAAAGAACGACTGAGATGCTTTTATTTTTTTCTCGTCAGTTAACTTTTTCGATCTCTATAATCTTCATAGAATTCACTTTGTTTAGCGACTGTATTGGCGTCAAATATATCCTACCACTACTCTTTTTTTCTAGTTTCAGTGTCCAACTTCTAAGAAACAGAAAGGAAAGCTGTGTAGGTTTTACGTTTTCAACATCTATAAAATAACGAGGTTAAAGGTATCTCTGAAATAAATAAAAGGTTAATACAAAGACGAAGAAGTAAGAAGAAAAGAAATATAAAGTGCAATAAAAAACAGCACAAATGAAACAAAATAAGTAAATAAATGTCGAAAAAACCATCATTTGAAATCAACAAATAAAATAGATTTTTGCATTTTAGAAAGTCTGGTGAGATAAAATTTTAAAAAACTTTGGGCGAACACTTCGATGATATTCGATTACGTCTACTCGGGCTTTTGAAACCAAAAGTTTTTTAACTCTTCTTGTGTAGTACCACCGTAATTTCGCCGAAGCAATCGAGAAAATTGTCGAATTAGTTAGAGTTGTGGCCACAGAGAGCAATTTTTAATGAAATCACTTGTTTGGTTTAAGACAATCAAACAACGAAGTATTTGTTGTCGTCATGATCACTGTCATCTAAATTCTTAACAAATTTAGTTCAAAAGTGAATCTGAAAGTTAGGGATAAACGGATCGGTCACTTTTGCTTTCTATAAATTAAAAAAAAAATGTCTTTATTTTTGAAAATTTTGGGTCAGTGACGATACATCGACATGTTCAGCGGTTAGTGACACAGTGTGTCCACTACAATTTCATTACATTTCAGCAAATTTGATTAATAATTTTTTTTTTTTTTTGATGTTATTGTTTCAGCAGAATTTAGCATACTTTCATTTGAATTAACATTAATTCACTTACAATAGCTAGTATTTCTTCTTGTAAGTAAACCATATTTTACTGCAGTTATAGTTTTTTAAAATTTGCTTCAAAAAAAACTGACAAAATATCGTTGCTCGTTTTATCATCATTAAAATGTTCTGTGACTAAAACAAATTACTGCTTGCCGCTAAATTTTTTTTAATATTATATCGAAAAATTGCATAAATATCATTTGTTAGTTATAAAACATGAGCCAGTCTAAGTCAAGAGTTTTCAGTGTTTAAGGTCGTCAAAATATGCAGTATAATGTAAGTTTCACAGGCCGGTAACCTTATCCTGTGTTACAGTACATAACTGTATAATAAATAAATTTTGTTGCCCATTAGTTGTTATGCCGATTGTCGTGGATCCAACAGTTGAAGCCTGATGACAGTAGATAAAGCATCAGTTTACGTCTGTTTAATAATCATTTCTACCTGTAAGTAATCGTTAATAGTTTTCATAACCGCCAATTAAACCTGTATATCAGTTCAGTGATTCATTGTTTTATAGCACGAATAATGAATTCACAAATTATATCCAATATTTTTCCATCAACTTCTGTAAACCAATTAACAGGTTAGAAACAATCCATTAGTGGTTTACTGTTATATATTTATCTATTTATTGAGAATACTGCACATATAACAAATTCTGCATATTTGGTTATGACAAAAGTACTACATTTTTCTCTGTTCGACAAATCGTTGCCACTTTTATAATCCACTAAAATAGCGCTGGAAACTAACCTCTTCAGTGCCTTTAAATTAAAAAGAAAAAAAAGAATTATATTAGAATCAGTCGGACCCTTGATCAAACTTTTTATAAGTATTTAAAAGAACTTTCTTAAAACTTGAGACTACTACACAAGGTTTAATCTTAGGTTCAAAACGTGAAAATTTTAATTTTTCACGCGGTATTTTTCATTATCGGAACAATGAAAATGAATATAACGTTGATATTAAAGTTCCAAAATTTGATGAAAACGAGGTAATGTTACTTTTAAAATAGTATTTTAAATAAATAGTAGTGCAAAAAAAAAGTCTTATTACATTTTTTAAATGTTCTTATTTAAAAGTTACTGAGAAGTCAATTAAAGCAACAATTCTTAGATTAATCCAATGACAATTGTCAACGAATTGTTCGACGCTGCAGCGGACACCACATCAAAAAACCGACAAGTTTATGGAGTTCAACTGCCATTACCGTTTGGGATGAAAACTCTAAATTTACAAGTTTGACCATCTTTTTATTGTTTTTAACAAAGTAATCATCTAGAAATAGCAATTTTTTTGAACCAATGTTAAATTATCAAAAAGTTTGAGACTACTTTAGAACTGTTAGCATTTTCGAATTGGTAAGTTTCGATAGCTTACACCTCGTATATTCTATACGTCCCTAATAAAGACGAATAATAATTGACTATAAGTGCTGTAATTCTTCTATCTTATCACCACTTTTAGATAATAACAGTAATTGGTTCACTCGCTAAAACAATTCATGTACCTTTAACTCTTCTTTTGCTCTCTTTTGGGACTTACAATTTAAAATCGCTCTTGTGTTATGGTATTTGCTACCTTTTACAGTTGAAGCAAACAAACAATCAACACTCTTTTGTGATAGTTGTGGCCGAAAAATCTTTAAAAATTTCTTCTAAATTTCGAGATTTTTGCGTGTTTTTTGAACGTAACATAACAACGATCTTCCTGCTAGTTGTCGCACTAACAATTAACCAATTCTGTTTAAAAAAGTTGCTGATTACCTAAAATCTTTTGACAGTTAAGAATTATCAAGCACTGCTGTGTCTGGTAATTTTAGCAACGTCAGAACATTTTGTAGAAGTACCTTCTCTCTGAGAGTTTGCCACGGAATTAAATATCGTTAAATATCATCTGATTTGCAGTATGCATCTTCCTAAAAAACAGGGATAATGAGCTTCCATCAACTTACGTCACTTGTTTCAACCTCCTCTTATCCATGAGTTTTGCGTTACGCCTAACTGGTTGCAGGCTTCTACAACTGCTAGAATCAGTGGTTGCAAAACCGTACTTACCTAACTGCAAATGACACATTTGACTCTTAAAGTATAAATAATCATTCCATCGTACCTTCTGACGCGATAGCGTGGAATTCCATGTTTAAAAACTTTTGATCACTGTTCAGCACGTCTTCGTTAGCATCATCTTTATGATTTTCTTTACTAATATTATCGAGGTATAAATTGGGTTCATTCGATTACATCTAACTTTGTACTTCTCCCTCTGAGCAGTTTTATAACTGCATCTTCTTCTTTTTCACAACACCAGTAATTCCTGGAATCATGGGAGCCGACTACAAGTTATGCGAATAGTCTACAGAGAAGCAATTAAAAGATAAGTAAAGCAAAAACTAGTGTCTAACTTCGATTAAAGATGCTAAACTTTAAGACGTTTTCAGAATAACCTAACAGTCCGTGTATGTATAATTGGGAATTTTAGCTTTGTTCTTTTAGTTTGGACGAGGGAGAACTTTCAGTACAAAAGCAAGAGGTGCCCCTCTAAATGCTGCTGCTACAACAAAGAGAAGTAGTCCCAAAGTGGAATACTCTGAACAACAAATGGATGATCGAAGTAAAGAAGCACTAAACATGGCTCGGCTAGCTTGTGTGAAGGAAGACCAAGACGCCTGTGATCGAGTTCGACTTCTTTCCTATAAGAAATAAAATTTATCTTAAAACGCTTTTTGCACTTCATTTAAACAGCCACTCTTTGTACTTCAAAGTTACATTCTTTCACTAATCGGTGCAAAACTACTTTCAAAACAATAATTGTTTCGTCAGCGAAGTCATGTTTTTAACGGAATTATTGTTCAAGACAGTAAGTTTTAGACGCGCTTATTCTTATTTAGGCTATGGAGAAATATTTTCAAGTTCGATACAAAATTTCGCCAATGGCGGACGCTCTAGCCATACGGAGAAGTGAACCACATGATCTGCAGGGAATTTTGACAACTGGTTTGGCTAAATGGGCTCTTCCATCATTGGAAAATTCTTTGAATAACTTTGTTCTTGGTAAAGTGAGTAAGTTATATCACCAGAGTCTAATTTTAAGTATTTTATTGAACGGCAGTGTGTCTTGATGCGGTCCGCCTTCGTTTTCATAGTTTCTTCTAAGCTTTTTGAAGTCAGATATTTTTTTTTGGATTTTAATTTGACAACTGTTTTCTCTAATGTCGTTCATGTGCCCTCTGTTTTCCTCTATCATTTTAGACGAAACCAGTGGTCAAAGAAGAATGTAAGAATGAAGAATGTTCCACTGATAATTCTGCAACTTTCAAAGAAGGACAAGTTATGCAGCCAAACCAAAATTTCAGTAAAGTAAAATATTTTTGGCTCGTATTTTGAATGAATTAGTGCATTTGATGGTACCGTCAAAGTTACGGAAGCATAATGGCTGTTTTGGCTCTAAATGCTGTTGTTCAGTGCGGCAGTGGTTATAATGATTAATGCCGTTTATTCAGTAGTTGAAAAAAAATTCTTTCAAAAGATACCATATTTAGCTTTCTCTAATGCCATTTAGAAAGGAATAAAGCCATCGTTCACAACAAAAAGAAGAAAGAATCGGATATTGCTGCCAAAAAGACTGGCAAACATTGAGGATTACGCCGACTGGACACCTGTTTTCCATAATCGGCAGGGCATAAAATTACCACAACGAGACGAAATTGCTGTTGATGTTCAATATTCGATAATACCAAGGGTTCGACAAAAAACTTTGCTACCAATACGTGAAAGTGTTGCGTAAACAGTCCTAGTTAGTCTACCGATGAAATATGTATCTCAGCAGTTCAAAGCTTTATTTTATAACACTGTAATATGAAGTGTTAGACGTAAAATTAATTACGTAACTTGTGTATATAAATTTTAAATTGTTGTTCGGAATGTAATTCGTGTTTTAGCCGTTATTTGAATAACTCTAACAAAAAATTTTTAATTTTAGGAAGTAAGTAAACGAGTGCATGTGTATACGTTATATATATATACTTTTTTTTTGGAAAGTTTTTCCTAATCACTGGCCTAATTTTTAACAGGCAATTGCCAAGTATCAAAAAGTAGAACAAATAATAAATTTAAATTTTTAGGAAGTCGTTCATGTAGTCAAAGAAGCACCGTTGTTTGTTTAGTTTTTACTCGATGTCCTTTCCTTATTTACGTCGACAGTTTAATAGTTTACTATTTTTGCGTACAGATACATTACAGTTTTTTTAACTTATATATTTTCAATAAATCAACAAATTGTTGATATTTTTGTTAGAATCTAGCAAAAGTATTTCCATATTTATGGAAATTTATACGATTAAACGAGGAACAGCTTAAGTGTTACCTTTGGGTACACCTCGATTATACCGTTGTACACTCAGAGATTGAAATTTTTGTACTGTGATTGCATAACAATAGTTAAACAAACTAAAAATGCTTTTTTTTTTCCAGTTTTCTGGTTAAGAAAACAAATTCTGCAAACATTTGCGACAAACACTTCATATTGAGTGGCTAAAAAAAATGCCTACAAACTGAACCATTTTAAGAGCATAAATTCTTACATATATTTCGTTCGGAAGTTGCTGTATAAACTGGTGCTTAGAATGATAAAAAAATTTGTTGTACATGGATTAGAATGTGCTAAAACAATCAACTGATTCCAACACTTGTTTCCATGCATTTTTTTAATGGCTTCAACTATTTATCCATTGTCACTGCGCTGCTGAACTGTTTTATCGATCTTCTGCGGTAGTATCATGCACTGTTCTACTGGGCTTCAATCGTTAGTCTGTCAGATATTTGACGAAGTGTTGCCACGTTAGCTATCTTTTTCCCCCATGTATATTCGGTTATTTTTACTGCTTAAATTATAAAATTTAATATATTTTTTAATCATAAAATTTAATATATTTTTTAATTTGAAATTTAAACTACTGGACTAGTTAGCTTCATTTGCCCGTATACTTTCAGTATGTTTATTTTCCATTGACTACTAAACGATTTTATTTGTTCTCTATGAACTGAAATGGTTCAGATGTACAGTTAAGATGTTTTTCGTTCCAGTTATTCATCCCTTTTCTTTGCTTGTTTTTACCAGGTTTTGGATGAAAGGCGTATAGGATGGAGGAGAAGCGGGGGGAGAGAATAAAAAAAAGCAACTGGAAATGATTTCGCCTTAAGTGAATTTTGTTCTGTAGAAATGTTGTTGAAATATTCGAATTATCAATTTTTAACTGATAGCAATTTTTAAGAATCGATACATTTAATAGATGTACGCGCATTAACAATGCTTTGAGTAATGATGTTCTTCATTTGATAATGCATTGACCAATAAACCATTTCACTGATCATTCCTGGAAAAATCAATGCAACGGTTATAAGTCTATTTAGCCACCACTGATTGTGACTGCAAAAGTTGACCACACTTCATTGACTTCTGGCTTGCTCTATTTATAGAAAGCTGCAAATATGCATCTGCATTTCTAAATGACGGGTAGTAACATACAGCAAATCTTAATCTATGGTTGGTGGACCTGAAATCAAGCAGTGAACAAGCAGAACAAAAAGCGGCGCCATTTACAAAACCGAAGGCTCTAGGGGCTGTCTGTTGTCTAAAAACGGCAGCAAATGGCAGTCGGATTGTGTGCAGAGTTGGAGTGAAGCCAAGCGGTATTTAAAATTAGCTTTTTCAGTGTTGCATAATTTATAAGCACGACTTGTGACTGAGACAAGCTTGTCGTCTTATAATTTGTGCGCATCACTTGTTAAGCATTCGATGTTCCATTGTTTTGCTGTTGGAAAGTCAGGAAAAAAAAAGTTTACAGTTGTTTAGCGAAGTTGATGCGTACAACATGCTTTAAAACTTTATTTTGTAATGGTCAGTGTTAGCCATCGTCTTTAATGTAGCCGTTTTTCACCCTTTTAAAAGGCGAGTTTATTTATTGCTTATTATTTCCTTACTTATTTTTTTTTTTTCAAGCTTAGAGTGAGTGAAAAATTGATAATTGTACAGCAGTTGTTATAGTGGGCATTTATTTAAATTCGATGGAACTTCAACGTAAAAAGAATCTTTTTTGACACATAGTCATTGTGGTCTTACACTTGTATATCTATATATAAGCCATGTTGTTTATGTATATGTAACGCATTCAATATTGCTTACGTACATAAATATGCACGACACGTTTTCAGCATTTTATTTGTTGGCGTGCTAATGTTTAAAAACCTTATTTCTGTATAGCTAAGTTTGTAATGCCGGTAACTTTGTAAACTATTTATAGGCCTAGGTTGCTGTTGATACTTTTGTGCTTAATCAAACAATATTTTTATTCATCGTTCCGAGACGAAATTAGACTATTTTTTAGCATTTCCTATAAATGGAACTTGTTAGGCTGGTACCAAAGTTTTTCCAAAAAGTTTTAGGACTTGTTCGCCTTGGAAAACACGAGGAGGCTTTCATTGTTGAATGTAAAAATACAGGCAAATTTCTCTGAATTAACGACGTTGCCATTCCGTCAAATTTGAGATTTTAATTTGCGTGTCAGACAACCGAATATTTGGACTTAAAATGATGAAACTTGTCTTCGTAGAGTCATCACTACTACAGAGATCTAAAAGGTTACTTTAATTGAGTCTTAAAAATATTGTTTAAGTTTCACCAGGCTAACTCAGAAGTTTCTGTAATGCTTTACAGAATTTATCTAGTAAGTTATCCTCCATTTGGGTGAGATATTAGTGAATAGATATATCAGCGGCTACTACCAAGAAATAAAGAAATAAATGGTAGACATAGTCAAGGTTTAGCGGACTGTGGAAAGCAATTAAAGAATAAAATTTCTTTTTTTTTTATGGCGTAAGGATCTGTGTCACAAGATTGCCTGATTGGGGTCTAGTTGGACTATAAAAAAAAAAAATTTATTTATCATTTTTATACTAGAGCTTTCGCTTGTTATCACTTAGCTGTTTTAAGTTCTCTTAGAACTACCGCTGAGTGGAAGATGGTGGGCTGTCCGCAGAATCAGTTAGAGGTTTTTGGCTTTAGGCATTCTGTTCTTTTACTTTGGCGGATGTGCTTAGAATTATAGGAATTGAGGAGCGAAAAGTTGATTATGTCACTCTATACCGATTCTCTGCGATAGGCTGCATGAAAAGAGGGACAAGTCAAGGTGCTGAATTTCTAGTTGCTATGGTGTAACCGCCACTGAAAGGTCAAGGAAGAGGGAGAGAGAGTTTTTTGACATTTGCTTGGTTTTTGAAATATTTGTGAGATTTGGGATCATATCTGTGAAGTTTAGTTAGGAATCGAAAATCGTGCATAAGCGTAGGAAAACATCAGAATTTTTCAAACAGTAGTGCCTTCACTTATTGCTTTACTTTTGACATAATCGTTTAGTATTACACAGAAGTGAAAAAATTTTTGATAATATTTTTAATTTTTTTAGTATACTATAGACACTGGAATTGATAGTTCACATAGTTTCAGAATAGATATTGGTTTGGTAATACAACTTGATTTTGATAAAGCATAAATTTTGTATGACTTGCGAATCATTTATTCATTAAATGTTCTTATTTGCTGTACCGTTCTATAGTGGTAACAGATATGTCGACGTTTGTTGTAAAAATGTTAAGTATCATATTTTTATCTGGTGTTTTATATCGTCTGTACTTTTTCAGAGATTTTATTTTCGTTTAAGATGGTTGTGGGTGCTTGAGTAGACATGACAAGAAACTTGGAGGGTTTGTTTTGAACTACCTTACTATGGTTCCACAAGATTCTTTTTAAGGTTCTTCTATAGTTAACGGTAGATGTACAGTAGATTTTAGATTTAATAACGGGTGTTTTTGAATGCGCAGTTTACCTGCCAAACAAAGAGGAGCTTCGCGAGGACGTAGCAAGCTCTTTGGTTGCAATTGGCATCGTGCAACCAACTGTCTTCCTTTCAGCTCTGCATGGTTTCTTTGTACACCATACAAAAGTTTGTTGAGTTTCTACTGCACTCTAACCTCATACTCTCTTAGTATCTTAGTTTCTCTAGATCAAATCATTTTTCTTTTATTTGCTTCATAATAAATTTTTTTTACAGTTAAACGAACAAAGTAGAGTACTTATTTTGAATTGCCTCAACCGAGTGCTAGAGCACAGTACAGTTTTGGAAAAAATTGATGAACAACAGCTACTGTTGGTTATAAACCTAGTAACGCAGGAAATGACCTTAGCAAAGGTAACTTTTTCGGATTGCTAATTGATAAGTATTTTGCATCTCTAAATTCGTTTTGCAATCTTTTTATTTGTTAGAGGTATGTTTAATGAGTGTTTTAATTTGCTTCATTTTTTCTTTCAACCTCAGAGGATATAACGAGGTTTTGCCTTCCGATGAAGCTCGTTTGGTCTGAAATTGTGGAGTTTGGCCAGTTGAGAAGTTTTAATGAAGCCCCATCAGAAATTCATAACATTGTGTATTATTTTTTTCTGACTACAGTTACTTTCAAATCTGCGGCAAATCATTGAGTGATTAAACTGTAATAATGCATTATTATTATCTGTATACTCTTCTTTTGTCTTTTTTAGAAGCGGAGAATTTTCTTATGAGAGGTTTTTCTTGCTTGAGCTATTCTAATTGTTTATAATGAATATGATTGGGGCAGGAATTATGAACTGCAATTCATCATCACCATTCTAAGAGTATCCATTAAGAACATCTGGAAAAATTTTTTTAATAGTTTCTCTGTCAAGTTTTTTTGGAATTTACAAATTAGAATCATATTTTCCGAAATAGAGGTAAGAGCCTAGCTGGAAGAGAAAGAGTCGGACAATGTTGGAAATGGTAAGCGGGGAGTGTTGGATCAAAAATGACAAGTTTTAGCAGCTTTTAAAAGTTTTTTATGTTAATACCTCTTACGATTTTGAGAGAGAAGGAACCTATTCTGGGAAGTGATCCATCATTACTTTCGAGTAAAACGTTATTGTTCTGGAGGTTTTTATGAGCTGTTAGACACAATTTGTACTTGATCTTATTTTGTCTAGTGAGTTACTTCTTAATACGGTGTTTTTTTGTTAGTACTAACGGTAATTGGTATAAGAAGGCTAGAGAACTCAACTGCTAAGTGTACAAGCATTCTAAGTGAAAGGTAGCTCATATAGAGTTGATATTTTGAATGGAAGGTTATAGTTTTTTTTGAAGCACTTTATATTAAATAATTTGGAATGAATAATATTATCTTATTTGAATTCTCTTGTAGGTTTTTTTGTAACTTGTAAAAATTATTCTTTTCCGAGGCTATATGGTCTTCTCGTTTGAAATTTTTCGTTGCAGGAGAATGAAGAAGATTGCTCGTTGGCCGCTTCAGGCGTTCTAGTGACTATAGCTAAGAAAGAAAAGTTGGTGCAGCATGTAATGGATGCACTGTTGCAGAAATTTCCTCCTGGTTTATCCACACTACCTCATCGCTATATTTTTGTGACATTGGCTATGATATCAGAACACAACTGTAAGCGCATCTTTAATGTTTAAGAGAATTAAAGTGTTCGGTTAAAAAGAGTTTAGTTCAGTCGCGTATAAAGTTTTTTTTGTTACTGTATAGGCCCAATAAAGCTCTATTTTTTCAATTTTTAAGGTTATGGTTTTGTCCCTTATCTGATCGACATATTGTCTCGGGCAATCCCTCTTCTTCCCTACGTAAAAAACGACGGCCATCGTCTAGTTTGGGCTCGTGCTTTTTACGCATTCTGCGAAACATTGAGGGAATATGCTACTTCTTACCCTCTGTCTAAGTCAAAATCGACACTTGATGACACAGCGGAAGAACCAAACACTGAGGGTCCCGTTGCCGAGTTTGAATACGAGATTGTTACAGTCGATGATGAGCTTATAAAGACTTATGCTGATCAGCTAGAAACGGCGTATGAAGCAATTTGTAGTTGGCCAAGTTCTAGGGAGCAAAAGGTAATTCGTTGTTTTGTTTATTTTTTTCTCTTTACTCGTTCTTCTGATCGCCTTTTTCTTGAATTGCCTTTTTTTTTTAAGTTTTACTTATTAATAGATTTTTAACAGGCAGTATTTTTTTAGGTAAGGTCTGAAGCAGCGAATTGTATTGGCGAATTATGCTTAATGATTCCAAAGAAACGAGTCAACGATGATTTGCGTAAATTGGTTCCTCTTTTACTAGGAGTTCATCGGAAATGTACTTCAGACCAACACCTAGTTACTCAGGTGAGCTTGTTGCTAACACTTCAGAACTGTTTTGTAAGAACCTTAGAATTAAGCGGAACAATTTCAGGGAATTTGCCACTTTTTGGAAGCAACTTGTAGGGATGAATCTTGTGCTTTGGACTCTTATTTGGAGGAGATTTTAAATACGTTGTTTCCATTCGTCTGTGTTATAAGTGAACAAAACGTAGTTTCTAGCAGTTCGATACGAAATCAAAACGAAGCTCTGCGGTGTTTCCACGTAGCTGGTAAATGTTTTTCAGAATTTTGAAGTCTAAATGTATATTTTTTTCTGTACTCTTTTGAATATAGAATTCAATTTCAGCTGCAAGATTTGCCGACAAAATCGTATATTACCTGCTCCACAAAATGCAAAACGTGCAAGACTCTTGCAAACTTGGAGCAATTAACGTTTTAAGACATCTGATCAATTCATCTGGTAAACTGCGATTCATATCCTTTTATTGACTTCTGGAAATTCGCTGCGTCTGTCATGTGTGCTTATTCCAAACTTGCTTGTTTTGTTTTTAGGGTCCTATATGGAAGATAAGTACTCCCTCGTTATTTTGGGTCTAAAGCCAATCTTACAAGCTGGTAGTGATAACAACTTGAACATTCGAGTCCGCAAATCTATTTGTCAGTTGTGTGTAGCTCTTGCTGACCATGGTTACGTTAGGATTGAAGGGAGCGAACAAGTCATTCTTTTCCTAATTAACAACCTTATCGCTCAGGAAGATTCGGTATTTTTTGAATCGTTTTACCAGTTTTTGCGGACTTTAGTGTCAGTTTCAGAAAGTTTCATATTAAGGGTAAAAAGTCGCCATCAAGTAGTCCTGATAGAGACAATGAGTCACCGAAGCAATTGAGACTGCAGTGCGGACAAGCGCTCCAGACTATAGCTAAAACGTGTGGTGCAGCGCATAAAGTAATTGAATTGTTTGTAGTGTTTACTGTCTAACTCAGCTAGACAGGCGTTTAACTTTTTATGGTACGTGAAGCTTTATCTTATAGCTTTTATGGCCTTTATTGTTTGAATATATATGTTCCGAAGCTCATACTCCTGCCTTGGTTGATATTTTCAAGTGTTTGAGAATTTTGGTTGAGCGAAGAAAATTGGAAAATAAGCCGGTGGATTACGAAACAGGTTTTGATCATCGTAAGTATTTTTTCTAATGTTTTTGTGAACGACGTTCTTTAAGTAGGGAAAATCTTCGACGTGTTTATTTATTTAATTGTTTAAAGCATTTTTTTAGTTATGTAGTATTTTTTACAACTGAAGTAGCAGGAATTCAGTTGTTTTAGTTTTTACCTTCCTTTTCAGCGAACGTAGCAGGCCCAAAACAAGTATTTGCTCGCCTTTTGACTTGCCTGGGAGGAGCTCCTGTAAATGGTGAATTATTTGTAAAAGCTTATGAAGCTTTGCGACTTATTCGTGCCATTGCAATATGGTTTCATAAATCTATAGAGACAACTGTTCATGAACGATTCGAACAATTAGAAATGTCCATAAATGGTAAATAAACTCTTTGGGAATTTAATATTGTTCTTCAATTGAAAAACATTAGTTATTACAAGCAAAGGGTTTTTTAGTGATAATCCGTCTCTAATTAAATAGTGGTTTAGTTGATAGTGCATTGCCTAAAATAAAAACGATATATTTCTTTATTGTCACATCTTTTTTGTTCCGAAAAGGAGTTGTTAACTGCTTTAAAACCACTTGAAAACATTTAAAATCATAAGTGGTAACAGCACTTGAAGCATTAGGAACAAAGCACTAACTGCAGGTATAGTCACCTCTCAATATCTCAGTCGTGTTGCTTACTTTTCAAGGTTCTGATATGTCATCTTCTTTAATGTGGTTGAGCAGTTGTTTTAATCAGGTGTTTAGTTGTTTTCTTTAATGTCTGCTAATAATATTAGTTCTTCGACTTTTAAAATTGCATTTGGTCTGTACTGCTGTTGACATAATTGAAAAGCTGCAGAACTTTCACCTCTTCATTCTCCCGGAAGTTCGAAAAGACGTGATCATGGGACGATAGAGTTGAGATCAACAAGGGTAGCTCAATGGCATGAACGTGTATATAACTTCATTTCGGCTTGTGTCACTTCGGTTGACGACGAGGAGTGGCGATGTGCTTTGGCGGCTGCTATGGGAAAACAGTTATCACTTTACGTTGGAAGGGCGAGTGAAAAAGTAATTTTCTTGAATTTTACGACTTTTGGATCTTTGGACATTTTCTTTTTTATCGGTTTCTAATTAACTCTTCTTAAATTTATTTTGACCCAGGCTTTTTTAATGCAATGCCTTGGGTGTGTTCTTGCTCGTATCAGCAATAGGAGCTTCGTTGTTGACCACATTGTTCTGGTTTTTCGATCTTCGGCACACTCGATATTAGCGGAACGAGTGGGTTGTGCTCAAAGCATTGGGTTCTGTGCAACCACGCACACAGACGTTGTTTTGACTGAATTAGAGAACATCGCCAAGTGGGAGAATATGAAAAAGAGTAGCGGATTTTTTGGATTTATAAAGGCTTGCTTTAATATTTTTTATCAAACAGTATTGTAATGTATTTTACGTCATGGGTTTTTAGAAACCGTTTTATTTGTTGTAGATGTTTTAGAAGTTGTCACAGGTGTTTTTTAGGATGCTATGCCTTATAAACACGATACAAATGGAGAAATGGTCTTCTTGAGAGCGACAATTATGTTGAGTTGCGGTAAGTTTTATGCAATTCTCTAGCAGTGGATTTTATTGCATTTTTTAGGGTACATTCTATTGAATTGTCCTGTCGACCTTGTAACGCAGCGTTTAGAACAAACTGTCTTTGTATTCCTGCGGAGTTATCTTGAAAACCCCAAAGTTAGTTAGAATGTTCCTTGTTAAGTTCATGTGAGGAAGTTCAGTTTTTTTTTTTCTGACTTACAGCAAGAAACTGTTGTTCGAGAGGCTTTATTAGAAACGTTTTATTTGATTGGCGTTACCGTTCATCCATCGCATTTAAATGGGGATTATCGACTCAGTATGCGAGATGAGATGCTTGGTTTTGTGAAGGTCTGTCGCTCGAGATTTAATTATTATCACTACACTATTATCTAATATTTTTTACACTTCTCTAGTTGTTTTATTGAAAGTCTTCGTGCGTATTACACATCTACTTACTGCTTTGAAGGAATATGTTCGAGTTGAACCGTCGGATTTACTGTCAAACTCTATTCGTGAGCTCGGTTGCAAAGCTGTTGCTGCTCTTGTGTAAGTCATTATTTCTTATTTTTTTCATTCAGAAAAACTAAAAAATTTTTTGGACATTCTTCAGTTAAGAGGATAAGTAAAATGTGAAAACATCCTTCTTCAATCTTACATCCTCTGTTTTCTGAGAGTCTTTGTACTTCTGCAGAAAGTTCGAAAAACAAGATTAATTTTTTCTTCTTATAGAAAACTTGACCCACCAATAAACGAGGCAGAAGTATGGGATGTCGGAAGCGTGTTAACGGCGTGCACATTTCCACTATGTCGAGAGCGCGGAGGGCTTAAAACGGTTTATTTTAGATCCTATGTTTTTAGTGCTATGTCCCGCTTTTTATTTCAGCATTAAACGTCTGCGTCGACTGGTGGCAGTCTGTATTGCTTATATCTTTTTTTTACTGCATATTTACTGTTTTCATCGGGCTCCCTTTGGTTATTTGCATGCAGCTAATTTTTATTTCTTTGTTTAACAAAAGCACTTCAACTATTTGAACTTAAAACTGATACTGAAGGAAAGGTTTGGGTGAAAATATCAACGTCTGTTATACCCATAATTTAAAGTAAATAAAAAGGAGCATCTGAATTTTATTCTTCTGGATTGGCAACATTATATTGATTGCTGTAAGAAATTTTTGTTTTGAAATTTGTGTTCAATTTTGAAACGCTGGACTAGATAACCTCAACAACCTGTTGTGTTACGCTTATTTGACATCACCGCCTGCGAATTGCATGTTTTACTTTTTTCAGTTTTGTTTTCCTTATGGTAGCAGAAATTACAAATGTCGTTTGAGGGTTTTACCGAAAAACGTGTTTTAAGGAAAAGTCGGTACGATTGGGAGACTTATGAAACTCCATTATCGTCACCCAGAAAAATATCCCTTTTCTTTTCCGGCATC